>JASDQU010586787.1:12980-23025 GCA_032191745.1 Picea mariana | reverse complement strand
GGCCAACTCCTCTTCATCCTTCTTCTCTCTATCCAAGGTGGCATATGTGATTTCCATCCCTGTATCAATAAGCTCAGACATCTTGGCATGCTCCATGCTAATCAATTTCTCCTATGTGGTGATGAGGATGGAGCAATCTAGAGTAAGCCTCCTCTTCTTAGTGGTTCTCTTCACGATGGATTTCCTCTTCTGGTCATAGGAGATGGCTTGTATATCAAAAACCTCATCCACGGGTTCAGATATTTGTTGATCTCCCCAGGTAAGCATGTTTCCCAAGCTCCCGACGGTGTATATATGTTCAAGACTGGGTTCTTGAACCTCTCCCGTGTGTTTTGAAAGTTAGGCCTCTGGTTTTTGTTCATCACAAGGTAAATTACCAGTAGAAATTGATGCTTCAGGGTCAGGCTTGGTACTTACTTGATAATTGATTGTTGAGATGTCGGCTTCCTATTGTGGAATTTATTCTTCTTGTTTTACCGACCCTAGCTCGTCCTTCAGGCTGTCCACTTGGGTCTCTGGTGCATCGAGTAGCTCAGTGTCTAACACACTTTCAACCTCCTGGTCACTCTGTGGAAGGCTTTTAAGTTTAGCATCGGGAGCTAGGGAAGATTATTTCTTGGGTTCCTTTTCCTCTGTGATCTATACCGGGGTCACCAGGGAAACCTTCGAACTCTCCTCATCATCATAGATCGTTATCAAGTCGTGTAAGGGGTTTGGTGCAATTTCTCTCCCTGATGACCTTGTCATCTATGGATGAGCTTAAACATCCCCTAGTGATCCAGTCCATGGCATTGAAACTTCAAGGTTACCTAACCTTGTGATTTCCTCAATTTTTATTGGCTCTAGGTCACTTGGACCTACCTGGATTTTGCTTGGATTGTTGGCAGGGACCCTTGTCATTTCTATGAGGTCTGGTTCTTTTTTCATTTGATCAATTACTCTCTATGTCTATTCCATTAGGAGAAATCCCCTTACTTGTGCCTCCGGTGTCATAGACAAACCCCTGTTCTAGACCTTTGTTGCCTCTGCCACTCTGATTTATTCCTTGGCTCTAAGTGCCTCTTGAGTCGACTGCTCTATTGTCACCACCTATTCATCCATGCTCATGGCCTTGAAAATGGTCATTTTCGGGTCAGCCTTCCTTTGCACCACCTCATCCCAGTCATGGGAATTCTCTATGAATACTTCGTCTTTGAACTTGTCGTGAGCGTACGACCAGCAAAACGATACATGTGAAGCATGTTGCAGGACCAGACCCTTTGGATCATTCTTGCGGAAATGGCCCGTCGGGAATATGAATTCGAGTTGGCTCAACCCTTCTTGTTTGGCTTGAGCAGTATCCTTTAGAAAATATAACCCTACATGGAAATCATAGGGTATGAAAGCATGTTTCTTACCTTTGACTAGGGTGGCATTGTAGCCTTACAAGATGGTATGATAACATATTTATCCTACGACGAGTCAGTCTAGAACATGAGATGGTAGGATATGTGGTGCTCTAGTGGCCTCGAACATGAGATGGTAGGATATATGGACTCCCTTGGATATCATTTTCTTGGTTGTCATTTATAGCCTTGGGCATTCCTTCTTAAAAATAATGAAATAAATTCAGGCAATGAATTCATCCGAGATGAGGCAGTAAGATTTATTGTACAAGTTTTCCTATAGCAAGTTGAAGTAGACGTGGAACGAGAGCTCTGCAACATGTCATCTTATATTCATTCCGGTGAAGACGTTCCTAGCGCACATAACATCGGGCAGGTATGAAGCCATGTAAAAAGTTGGTGTTTCCCTTCCTTCGATGTCTGAGCCTGCTGCACACAAATTCTTAATTGCTTGGAGATTATATCTCCCCAGTTGAAGTTGTACCTGCCAATCACAATTGTGTATGCCAAAGGCATCCATGCCTCCAAAAACTTGGAGAAATATTTCTCTTTGTATAATCGACAGATGAGAGTCATCAAATAGACGTATGGCTCCCTCAAGTTAACCATCCCATACCAGCCATTGCTCTGGTTGGTAAACTTCTTGTCCTCCCTCCACCATATGGCCATCATCAAGCTAGTGTCGTGGTGTTCGTAGAACTTCACCATGAAGTCTGTGTTTATCCGCTCCTCTGGGTCTCTGAGTTTGTAATACTTCTGAACTTCTACTGGGAGGAAAACTCCCACACACCTGCCATTGTCATCATTTATTAAACACTTATGCATGTTTGTGTGGTCGATGAGCCATTTCAGGACCTCTATGCAGGGGAAAATGGGGTTTCTTCTTGCCACCATGTGTAGATATGATTGTCAGATGTTCAGGAACACCTGTTCATCGAGTGTCCTTATGTTTGGATCATTGTGTGGGACATATTCTGGGTATTCTTCTTAGATGATCTTGTTAAAGAGATCCCCCCATGGTGGAAGCACCATCTTGGACTCGGTGCTTGCCTTAGTATCACCAAAGGCCAAAAGATGGATGAAAACCTTCTTCGTTGATGTCTTGATGACAGGTTCTAGCCTAGTGACGTATTCCAATTGCCTCGCAATCCCTAGAGAAGAGCCTTTGCCTATCTCTGGTTCTTTTAGCTTCGGTGCTCATAGCAAGCATCTGGTGGTTGGATTTCTTGGCGGCATTGTTCCTACAACTTATGTCAAATTTTAGAGACTGTGTAAAAACTAGATAAACACATATAAATTATATCCATGTAAAATTTACAGACTTGGATACATACCTTTGAAGCTTGTTAAAACTTGGTTATTTTGATAATCATGGGGTCAATACAGCCATTGAGTTTTTGGTATTACTCCTTCAAATGCTCCGAAATTATCTTACATGAAAAATGATTTCGTTCACAATGGCTCAAGAGATTTTAAACAAGAAAGATCTTACTGTGTCACATCAGCCCTTCAATTCAGGTTATGAGTGAATTTTCAAGAAATTTGTCGTTGAATCTCTAGAACTTGAATTCATCATGGGTTGATGGCAAAGGTGTGGGTGGTGATGTGGTCTATCAGTGATTTTAAATGGCTATTTTAATTGGCGCACGAGTTAGAAACTAATGCAGGATCAAGTATTAATTATATCCTTAAATGCTCAAAATCTGATCATATCTAGTGCTAAAACATCTTGTCGTGTCATTCTTTCAGTGGGTGAATAGGGGATCAGGGTTGTGTTATGAACGTTTTCGTTGATGTCCTCCTGCAAGAAGCTCTGACGTTGATCGATCTTACCGTACAATGCTGACATAGAAATTGTAGGGTATGAATGTTTGTTTCTTACCTTTGACTTGGGTGGCATTGTAGCATTGCAAGATGGTATGATAACATATTTCTCCTACGACGAGTCAGTCTAGAACATGAGATGGTAGGATATATGGACTCTCTTGGATATCATTTTCTTGGTTGTCATTGATAGCCTTGGGCATTCCTTCTTAAAAATAATGAAATAAATTTGGGCGATGAATTCATCCGAGATGAGGCAGTAAGATTTATTGTACAAGTTTTCCCATAGCAAGTTGAAGTAGATGTGGAACGAGATCTCTGCAACATGTCATCTTAGATTCATGCCAGTGAAGACGTTCCTAGCGCACATAACATCGGTTAGGTATGAAGCCATGTAAAAAGTTGGTGTTTCCCTTCCTTCGATATCTGAGCCTGTTGCACACAAATTCTTAATTGCTTGGAGATTATATCTCCCCAGTTGAAGCTACACCTACCAATCACAATTGTGTATGCCAAAGGCATCCATGCCTCCAAAAACTTGGAGAAATATTTCTGTTTGTATAATCGACAGATGAGAGTCATCAAA
Organism: Picea mariana; assembly: GCA_032191745.1. Lineage (NCBI taxonomy): Eukaryota > Viridiplantae > Streptophyta > Pinopsida > Pinales > Pinaceae > Picea > Picea mariana. The sequence continues at coordinate 19,230 of JASDQU010586787.1, read as the reverse complement.
TAGACATATGGCTCCCTCAAGTTAACTGTCCCATACCAGCCAGTGCTCTGGTTGGTAAACTTCTTGTCCTCCCTCCACCATGAGGCCATCATTAGGCTACTGTCTTGGTGTTTGTAGAACTTCACCACGAAGTCTGTGTTTAGCCTCTCCTCTGGGTCTCTGAGTTTGTAATACTTCTGAACTTCTACCGGGAGGAAAACTCCCACACACTCGACATTGTCATCATTTATTAAACACTTATGCATGTTTGTGTGGTCGATGAGCCATTTCAGGACCTCTATGCAGGGGAAAATGGGGTTTCTTCTTGCCACCATGTGTAGATACGATCATCAGATGTTCGAGAACACCTAGTCATCGAGTGTCCTTACATCTAGATCATTGTGTGGGACATATTCTGGGTATTCTTCTCAGTTGATCCTGTTAAAGAGATCCCCCCACGGTGGGAGCACCATCTTAGACCCAGTGCTTGCCTTAGTATCACCAAAGGCCAGAGCCTGGATGAAAACCTTCTTCGTTGATGTCTTGATGACAGGTTCTAGCCTAGGGACGTATTCCAATTGCCTCGCAATCCCTGGAGAAGAACCTTCGCCTATCTCTGGTTCTTTTAGCTTCGGTGCTCGCGATGAGCATCTAGTGGTTGGATTTCTTGGCGGGATTGTTCCTGAAACTTATTTCAAATTTTAGAGACTGTGTAAAAACTAGATAAACACATATAAATTATAGCCATGTAAAATTTACAGACTTGGATACATACCTCTGAAGCTTGTTAAAACCTGGTTGTTTTCATAATCATGGGGTCAATACAGCCATTGAGTTTCTGGTATTACTCCTTTGGATGCTCCAAAATTATCTTACATGCAAAATGATTTCGTTCACAATGGCTCAAGAGATTTTAAACAAGAAATATCTTACCGTGTCACATCAGCCCTTCAATTCAGGTTATGAGTGAATTTTCAAGAAATTTGTCGTTGAATTTCTAGAACTTGAATTCATCATGGGTTGACAGCAGAGGCATGGGTGGTGATGTGGTCTATTTGTGATTTTAAACGGATATTTTAATTGGTTCATGAGTTAGAAACTAATGCAAGATCGGATATGAATTATATCCTTAAATGCTCAAAATCTGATCATATCTAGTGCTAAAACATCTCATCGTGTCGTTCTTTCAGTAGGTGGATTGGTGATCAGGGTTGTGTTATGAACGTTTTCGTTGATATCCTCCTGAAAAAATCTCTGATGTCGATCGATCTTACCGTACAATGCTGATGTGGAAAAGCTCACTCGGAGGTGTGACTCAGACCTAGGGAACCAAGAATGACTTGGGATAGAACTAGACCGTACGATCCTCTTACCTGGTAAAGACACATGGCATTGGAGACCAGTGACTTAATTCACTTGTATTAATCGAAGTCGGGACTTTCCTTAAGTTATTCATTCTAAAACAAACCTTAGCTTGCCGATGTCGAAAAAGTTTCCAGGATCGGCGATCAGCGAAAAAATCTATCAAAACGCTTTCAGATCGGCTCCCTTGAAAAAGTCTCGATTTCGAAAACACATCGGGGATCAGTGATCGGGGATAAATTTTATTGTGATCAAATTGTTTGTTGTGATTTTCTTAGGTTTTCCCTGATCTCGATAAAGCGGGTCAGGCATCGGCTATCGGTAATATATTTTTGTTCTTTTTTAGCATCTATCCTCGTCGTCTTTTGTCGATGTCAAAGGGGAATTGGCCATCGGAGATTTATTTATGAAAAACCTAATGCAAACCAAAACTTCCTTTTGTTGATGATGATGGATATCAACGCTCGGCAACTGTGGTTTTTCTATTAGTTCCTTTTTCTTCTTTGAATTCCTTCTGATGTCGAACCTGAGCGCTTCAGGTGAAGTGTTTGGCTGTCGATTCTTTATTCAGATGTTAAGGTATTTTTATTCATGGGGTTTCATAAGTTCAAGCAAACCTGAATAGGTGATAAGAGTCATGAAAATAAGAAAAGACAAAACATTTCTCAAAATGAAATTGAATCAGACAGTGCAGAAGATCAAGTGGTACCCAAAAAGTAAAAAATTTATAAAGAATTTTTTAGGGTGTTTTGAGTGCTCAACAAAGGGTGACTTACTGGGTAAAAGCAGAATATTTGTTCCTACCTCAAGCTCAGCTGATGAAAAAGATGGTTAAGAAGTTAACTATTTTTTTTATCAGGTCCTGTTTTATCCTTTCATTTGAAATTCCCTAGTTGATGCATCTCATTCTGCTTATGGGGTTTCAACCTTTATTTTTCCTTCATTTCTTGTAATCCTAACTCACGCTCTCTTTTACAATATTCGATTAAATAATTCACTAGCACGAGGCCTTTTAGTTATCATCATTCACTTGCTACAGTGTTTCTCTGCTGCCAAGAAGCATCCATAGCCCCGGTGGAGTCACCCCGACATCACAGAACTTTCTCCACTGCCAGCAAGCATCCATAGCCCCGACGGAGTTATCTACATACCCTCTCCTACTGTGCGCTCATTTGATATCATTGATTTTATTTCAGAATAATTCTCTGAGCGAGTGGGAGAGGAGGACTTATGTTATTTGCAAAATGAGATGGTTAAGGTGAACTTGTTTCTAACTTTGTCTCGATTACGTGTAGTCCTTTCCATATTTCCATATTTCCCTTTAGGTTTTTACCAGACCACCAGGTGGACACTTCATCCCTTTGCCAAGGTTTTTCATCCTCACATGTTAGATAGAGAAATCCTTTAAAACAACCGCAGGTCTCTCAACGTTTTTTGTGTTGTATGTAAGTGATGAGTTAGAAACAAAGTTCATCATATCGCATGAATTGAGGTCAACCAATGTTTTTCTAAACACAAACTTCAAAAGCGCAGAATTACTATAGAAAGAAACAGAAACAAAAAATTCACTCCGCAATCAGTCTACCTAAAAACAAAACATCATGAAAAAACACACACACATTTTATTTTTTAATGAAAATATTGTTTTAGGGCTTAGCAATTCACCGAGAGGGTGTTAGGTTCCCCCCTCATATTCTTCAACCGATACGTGCCTACCCCAATTTTCTTGGCTACTTGAAAAAATCCGAGCCATAGATTTTGAAACTTAGAATTTTTTCCCTTCAACTTATTTGCTTTGTCCCATTTTAAGACTAAGTCTCCTACTTCAAAATTATTATCTTTGGCCTTATGCTTATCAAACCACCTTTTAACTATTTGTTAATGAGATATGAATTTTGATTTTTCTTTCTCCCTTTCTTCTTCTAAAATGAGGAGGGTATCAATTCTTTGTTGTATAACTGATGAGGGTTGTCCTCTAGAATCCTGAGCAAGCTGAAGAGATGGAAGATATAGCCCGTTCGGGAGAATGGATTCTTATCTATATACCAGAAAGCATGGGGAATTCCCTATAGATTCCTTTGGTGTTACTCTATCATCCCATAACACATTATGTAGTGAACTATGCCAATTTATTTAGTTGTCTGCAACAATTTTCTTTAATATCCTCACTAGGTTCTTATTGGTTGATTCTGCCACTTCGTTCCCCTGTGGATAATAGTTTGCAAAGTATATGATTATGATTCCTCTGTCTATAGAAAACAATGTTAATAGGGTGGAAGAAAAGTAAGTGGCATTATCAAAAACAAGGACAAAAGGCATACCGAACCTTGTGATCAGATGTTGTTCTATGAATTGGATCACCACCTTTTCATTTACATGAGTCAGAGGGATAGCCTCTGCCCATTTCCTGAAATGTTTTGTGGTAGTCCGTATGAATCTATGTTGTTTTGAAGAACTCGGTGTAATTTCTCCTATGATATCTAACCCCCAATGCTCGAATGGCCTGGAAACGGCCACAGGTTGGAGTGGGACAACTGCTCTCTTTCCCCCCCCCCATGCTTATTTGACAATTTTTACAGCTTCTAGCATATGTGTGAGCATCCCTAAACAGAGTAGGCCAATAATAGCCAGCTCTCAGTATTTTGTGAACATTGGTGTTTCCTGCGAAATGTCCACCTGCAGGACCATGATGGAGTTCCTTCAGAACCTTTTCTGCATCTTCGCGTTTGATACATCTTAAGAGTACCCCATCATAATTAACACAGAAGAGCACTGAATTTATGAGGCGATATTGTGTTGATTTGAACTTGAGGGATCGCCTTTCCCTAGGATTTAGGTTTTATGGGCAAGTCCCATGATGCAGGAGATAAGTCAGTTTCTCATACCAAGACTCTTTTCCTAGGGAGATGTATGAAGCTTCACCACACCATAATTCCAATTCATTCTCCCATCTGGGTTCTTCATTTACTTGGTCCTAGGCTTCAACTACCAGTGTGCATAACCCTTGTCCCTTGACCAGTTTAGTAGGTTTTATATCTAGATCAAATTCTTGGATTACTTCCATCCAGTTTCCTCTTCTTTCCCCCATCTCCTATTGAGTGAATAGGGATCGGACTGTAGGGTGAGGCACGATGACTTTGGTATGGTTCTTAAAGATGTAATATCTGAAGTGTTTCACTGCCTTGTATACTGCATAAGCATGTTTGTCTATAGTAGGGTAATTAAGTTTGCCCCCTTGGAGATTAGTGCTCATAAATGAGACTGAGGCCTCATTGTTGTCATCATCCTTTTGAGTCAATATTGCGGCTAACGATTGGTCAAAAGAAAAAGTGTAGAGGAATGAATCTTTGCCAAAGTCAAGGCTTTGCAATACTGGGGCTTGAGATATTCCATCCTAAATATCACTGAAATCACTTTTTTTTTCATCATCCCACTTAAATTTAGCATCTTTGCAGATCATTTTTTGTAGGGGTTTGATAATTTCAGTGAAATCGAGGGTGAATTTTCTCACGAAATTGATTTCCCCAAAGAAATATTGCATAGCCTTCTTGTTGTGGGGTAATGGAAGCTGAGCTATAGCCCTAATCCATTATGGGTTTATGTGAATCCCTTCTTGAGATATAATATGACCTAGCAATATACCTTCCTCGACACCAAATATCAGTTTCTTAGGGTTTAAGGATATATCGTATTCCTACACCTTTCGAAAATCTAGGTTAAGTGTTGGATGTGATCTTCTATGTTCTTTGAATACACAATCACATTGTCCAAATATACTACTACACATTTGTTGATTAGTCCCTGAAACGCCACATCCATGGCCCTCTGGAAGGTTTCCCCTGCATTGATTAACCCAAAGGGAATGTGTTTATAAGCAAAGGTTCCCTACTTGGTTCGGAAGGTAGTTTTCAAATGGTCTTCCTCTAAAACTATAAGTTGATTGTAACCTGAAAACCCATCTAGCAGGGAGAAAATCTCAGAGCTAGACATGGTCTACAAGAGTTTCTCCATTGCTGGGACTGGGTAGTTGTCCTTTTCTAAAGCTCTATTGAGGTTTCTGAAATCTATACATAGGCGGATCTCCCCATACATTTTCCTCACAGGAACCAAATTTTCTACCCATGTAGAGTGTCTAACCTAGAAGATAATATTAGCATCTAGTAATTTCTTTAACTCCTGACACATGAGAGGCTCCAGGGATGGGTGGTACTTCCATAGCTTTTGTTGGAAGGATTTCACTCTGGGATTTAATGAGATTGTGTGTTGAATGATATGAGTGTCATACGTTTCTAGATATTAGTAGGACCATGCAAAGACATCTTGATATTGTCTAAAAATATTGAGGTAGGCCTCCCTTTCCTCTTTAGATATTGTCTTGTCGAGATTTATATTCTTGGGGTTTTTTGGGGTTCCTAGATTTATAGTTTCATGCATGGGACAGGAACTCCCCGTCTTTGTGTTTGTTGACCCTTTGAATCTTTCCCATAAGTCAAAAGGGTTTTCTAAATTGGATACCCCTTTCGGTATTGTGTGAGACCTTGGTCTTTTGATCGATTGATCTGTATGAGGATCAGTTTCTACTAATTGCTCCTAAAATACTTCATCGTCAATAGCCAAGTCTTTAAAATTATCGTGATTGGTCAAAAAATTTATAATTTGTTCATCTCCTTCAAAGACCTTTCAATTAGAAATATTGTTGGGCACCGATGGTTTGTAGAGTAGCTCCACAGTGAACCGGGAGGCTTCATAATCTTCTAGAGGTGATAACCTTGAGGCAACGATGGCCAGAGAATCAGCAAGAGTGTTCTTTGTTCTAGAGATCATTGTAATGTTGAAGGCTTCAAAATGTTCTATTAGCCTGTGCACTTTTTGTTGGTAATTCCTCGGGTGGGGAGAGTTACAATGTATA
>JASDQU010586786.1:59667-73062 GCA_032191745.1 Picea mariana | reverse complement strand
ATTAATCTGAATAAATTTGTTCGAAAGAGAGAAAAATATGTTATTCCTATGCCTAGAAAGAATTTTTGGACTAATAAATGGATGTAGGAACCTAGAAAGAATTTTTGCAGATTGCAGGTCCAGCAATGTGATCCCAGTGCACAGTATAGGAAAGACTAGGGATCCTTTAAAAGAAAGAGAGGATTGACATTGTGTTATAACTACAGGAGACCGAGACATCTTGCTAAAGAGTGCCCTGGTGCAGGTCCTATTTGTCTTTGTTGTAAAGCTATTGGTCATAAGGTTGAGGATTGTCCAAGAATGATTTCTATAGTTGAAAAGATGATCAAGATACAAGAAAACTATAAAGAAGGTCAAGAGACTAAGGATATGTTAAAGATCCATACAAAAAAAGAGTCAGAGACTATGTTAATACAGTTAAAAGAAGAAATGGATGATCACAGAGACATCAGTTTACTAGAGATCCTGAAAGAAAAACAACATACAGTTACAAGAATAGAAGACTTCGACATAGACTGTGTATTGGACGAGGAAACACGTGTGAATATTATGCCAGAAAGCACTTGGGAAATTTTGGGAAAGCCTGTTATGATACCTTCTTTGGGAACGATAGGCTTGTTTAAAGGAAATATGATAACCCTATGTGGAAGAGTTACTAATATACCTATGATTGCTCATGAAATGTCAACAGAAGAGAACTTTGAAGTTATTAGGTTTATTGAGAACAACGCCTCTTTTCCACTTTTACTAAGACAGACTTGGATTGAGAAGGATCATATAAGAAGGAAAGTAGAGGAGGAAGCCATAGAAAAGAAAAAGCAAAAACTAAGGGATTTCATAGCTCGAAGGATAGATCGACTGATAGAAGAACGAGAGGTTGAGTCGAAGCAGCAGAATGAAAGAGAAGTAGCTGTCAACTTTGAAAGAGTGCAAGAAAGTTTAAAGGACCTATCCATGCAAGAAGAAAACATGTCCACCTAGGACCCAGTAAGCAAAGAGGTATTACCTTTGAACCCTTTGAAATAACATCAGCAACGCGAAGTCACTACGCTAAGTATAGATAAGAATAAGAATGGAAAGAGGAATCCAAAGACTCGGGTCAGGGGAAAGAAGGCAAGGAAGCTCAGTAAGAAGAAAGCCAAGTTAGAAAAACTACGGGAAATTCTAGAAAAGATTTCACAGGAGGCATACCTACAGAACTTGAACTTTGTCGGAATAAAAAAACCACGCGGAATGGGACTTTGCCACAGCGAACCTATATGACCATTGGACGTGCCCCGACCGTTAGAATAACGCTCCGGAATGGCTAGAAATGCAGTTATTGCTGGAAAGACCGTCATTGGACCGTTGAGACTGCGCCATAACAGATGGATTCGTATTGATTGAGGTGTTCCTGACCGTTGGAAGAATATGTTACGACATTGCTTATTTAACCCGTCAGACGCTGCTGGGACCACTTTTTTCAAACTGAGATAACCGAGCTAACAAAGAATTGATTGCATATCGTGTTGTGCTTTCTAGACCTCATCATTCATTTGAGTACCTTGCTTGTCCGTTCGCCTACCCGACTTATTTTATTACAAGTGTGAATATCGGGCGAACATAGCACATTAGAGAAGTCTGTGGAGGAGATACTTGTAAACCTCATGAATGAGAAAGTCATGTCTGTGGGAATACAGGCATCGTTGACAGCCAGATTGCAAGCATCCCCATCGACTGGACGACATTCTGGTCACACTGCTGAGAAGCGAAGCAAGCACCACGACGATCTGGCTAATGCGAAGCAGATCCTGTCGGTCTTGCCAGACTACATCCCGCCTCTGGCTGGCGCGGTTAACCACGAAAACATCCCACGGGATTTCGAGTACACACTGATCACTACGTCCATCATGAAGGGGATACGTGTAGTTGCACCCGAGTTAGGAAACAATCCTGCTTTGAAGAACAACGAATTCAACCTCGAAGACCAGAAGAACTATGCGATGCTCGCACCGCATAGGTATTTAATGAAGATGACTGGGAAGAAGCTACACATAGTCTCCTAGCCATGGATAAAGGAGCTCACGCAATCAACGATCCTGAATGTAATGACGATCCCCACTTCGACCAACATCAAGAGGTTAACGCTTGTGTTAAACTCCTCCTGTCGTGCTACCATGGACGGTATTTGTGGCTTGACAGGCACATCACTATGGATCCGACATTGATCCACCTCATCACAGGACTGAGCATGCAGGGACCAGACCCTCAATAGTTCTACCCAGGGAAGGTTGCAGATCGCTCCCTGACACAATGCATAAAGGAAGACTATGGCGATGTAGAGAAGGGAAAGCGAGGCTACAAGGTAGCCTCCATCTAGGATGGCACAATGCGCTAGATTGTCATCTTATAGCTGGTAATCTCGTCAGAAATAACCGTCTAATGCAGGTTAATGGATTTGTCGTAGACCTCGCAAGGAAGTGCATAGAAGGCATGCAAATGAACTAGGCGAGTTACCTCATCAATGAGTTGGAGAAGGACTGTCGCGAAGCGTAAAATCAGGGATATGAGTTTCATTTTAGTTGGCTACTGGTACTGATCACATTTGTTGCCTGGAAAATGCCGGAAGGAGCATCCTTCCCGGAATTTGAGCCATCAGAGTCGTTGGCCGCAAGGTTCTCCACCTTGTGGTATACAAATGATATGGCGAAGCAGTGGTGGTCGAACGCGGTGTTCCATGCTTACTACCTACAACTTAAGCATGCTATTGAAGCATTCCCATGGATGACACCCAACACTTTGCATCAGTACAGGCCGCTAGCGAAGTTTCACGTAGATCGACACTTTATTTATATCACTGCACGTAGGGATGGAAGTAAGGAGGAGTTGCAGTCTTATTACAAGCTTACCGACGAAGACATGGAGGAGATCACCAAAGAATGGCCAGCAGAGTTCCTTGTACCAGTGGAAGATGCAGAACTTTCTTACCCCGACATCATAGGCAGTCCATTGGTCACCCAGGTTGAACATGATGGATAGGCCAACGCAAAGAAAAAGAAGAAAAAGGAGGAAGTGAAAAACATAGAAACTGATGAGGAGGACAACACATTAGAGGAAAGTAGGCCTGACTCACCTACAGGAGGAGGAGAAGATGAAGTGAACCAAGAAGAAGGAAGGGAAGAAAGAGAAAATCTAGACAAAGGTGAAGTTACACCGTCAAAGGATCCCCTTACAGAGGCAGAAACATCGAAGAAAAGGAAGGTTTCCTCGCAAAAACCCTCAACACGAAAGAAGACCCGAGCCAATAAGCCTCAGTCGAAGAATGTGCTCACAGTGGACGATTTTGATCTCATCATCACAGCCGTGGAGGACGCCTTAGAGGATATCCTGTAGAGACATGAAGCAAATCAAGAAACATTATATGAAAGAATAGAGAAGGAGTTCAAGGACATACAACAAGCTATCCATTCAAGCCGCTCAATACCTACTGCGCCTTCTTCAGTGGAAAGTGTAGAATTGGGGGATGAGCCCACCCAATTACGAAGATTAGTAGATGCAACACAGGCTTGACTTCGTCAAGTCCAAGAAGAAAAGGAGCGGGCTACAAAAGCCGTGAAGCAAGAAAAGGAGGAGGTATTAGAGAAACTTCGAGTTGCGCAGCAAGAGAAAGATGAAATTAGGGCGATGTTCGAGGAGGACAAAGAGAAGATGCAGAAAGAAAAAGACCAGTTGCTCGCAGAGTAGACTGTGGTCAAAGAGGCGGCCACTAAAGCATTTCACTCTGCGTCGGGCTTGGCACAGGAGGAACCAGAGTCAACTAAGATGCAAGTGGGGAAGCTCGCCATAGCCATTTAGCAGCTTCAAGCAATATTAATGGAGTTAGAGCTCCAAGCAGTGTTGAGCACTCCGCAAGAAGTGCACGATCAGAGGGAAGAAATCGCCAAAAGCGCAACAGAAAGAATCAGGGCACTCACCTCAGAGTGTAAGCAACTAAGTGATCAGAGTGCGCAGACCTATGAGCGCCTTACAAAAGATCTAGAGCCAAAGACACTGGAAGCACAGCTCCAGGAGGCGAAGCAACAGACATCCACTATGCAAGCGCATATGAAGTTGCTTACTGCAATTGAGAAAATGAAGCGATCATAGGAGCAGCGCGCAGTCCAACAGCAAGTTACTGCCATCCAGAGTAAAGTCATGGAGGTGACACAAAGACTCCAGCCAGTGTAGGACGAAGCCTGCATGCTTTTTGAAGAGATTGAAGGCCAAGGATCCCATCTAGACCAAGTAGTTGCGACAGTGGAACAATGCCTGGAAGGGTTTGTTACAGAGCAAGTAATTCAGGAGTTCACCGAGCAGGAGGCTCTAGCGAAGCAGCAAGTCGAGGCAGCTCGAGCTAAGCTCGAGGCCTTCGAAGTAGTATTGCCCAGATCTGAGTGACTTAGGACGAGTCACATGTGAGTGTTGGGGTCATGTTGCCCCTTAACCAAGTTTTGAGGAAACATTGGTCGTGTTTGACCACTTTTGGGACTTCGACAAGCTGGTCGAAGATGGAGCGCCTTGACGAAGCGGAGATCGCGGGATCTCACTTTTTTTGTGGACCCGGCAAGGGGTTCATTAGGTTTTTTGTATTAGGTTTTTGGGATGTCGGCCCATGGGTTTACCCATGATTAGGACTTGATTGTAATTGTATAAATAAGTAGTAGCTAAGCAATGTAGATGGAAATTGGCTTAGTGCATGACTACTAGTAGGGTTGGCTATGTGCAAAGAGTATGTTTGGCTTAGTGCAAGAGATTGTAAGTTGCTTTGTGCGATCTAGTTAAGTAAAGTAAGGCTTTATGCGAACAGGTTGTGTAGGAGTTGGCTCTGTGCCTTGACCTAGTTTTTGGAAGGAGGAATTGGTGCGCAACTCACAGATCTCCTATCCTCTGTAGTTTTAGGCTCTGTGGCTTTGTGCACATGAGCATATAAATGTAAGAAGATTGGATACTGATAAAGAAGAAGAAGAAGTTGGTGGACGTAGCCCCACACTGGGGTGAACCACATATATCATGTGTCTTGATATGCTTTGTGCGATGTTGTTTATGTGATAATTTGCTTAGTGTTGTTGATGTCATATATAATGAATGCATCTGATGTTGCAGATTAGTGCTTAATGATATGAATGAATGCTAGATCTGATTTAACGCTATGTGCTAAGTGATGGAAAGTACTTGATATGTATTGCTACTGCATTGATCTGTAATAAGGGTTTAACCTACGATGTGAATAAGGTTCAAGAACTAATGCATACTATTGGCTAAGTGCTTTGTTAAGTGTTGTAATCACAGATATGTGTCCTAGCTTGGTTGTAGACACCTGAGTCCTGCAACCCCCCCTGCCTCTACCTCGAGTGAGACTTCATCTGCTTCGCAGGTGTTGCCGAAAGGGCTGGTAGTTAGGGTTTTTTTGGTGCATTGTTGAAGCATTGAACCCTGGGTCTGTCCTTGTGCCAACACCATTGTATGTACCTGTCTTCCAAGTATGCATCTAGATATAAGTTTTGCATGAGAGATTCTTTCAACTTGTTATGTTGTATGACAATCATGCATCTTCCACTATGCATAATATTCCTACCGGCAAAGAGCGTTGTGGGGAAAATGAAGGGTGGTAATACATGGATTTTCAATAAGTTGAATCTATGAGTTCCATAAAAGAAGCTCATGGGTGATCGAGGGTATGCAATTTAGAAGAGTTGTCGGGCGAATTATATGTGATAATTTTCATTACATTTAATGTCAACCCGAGGGTTCGTAGGCTTCGAGGTGCAAGCATAGGAAATGCAGGATCAGAGGCTATTCTAACCTATGCTAACAACTAATGCTGACAAAACATACTTCAGAATGCAACAAACAAAATTATCACAAGGCAAGAAAACCACACTTCAATCCACAAATCATTCATCAAATCATAAAGGAAATCAGGTAGAAAGGAATCTTAAACAATTTCACTATGTCCACATGAATGTTATTAAGCATGAGCAAAATTCCATGGCTCCACATGTTATCATGTGCAGGTGACTGGTCTACACATGAACATGTCTAGGATTTGTTCCCTCTTCATTACCTATCAATGGATATTCAAAAGGAAATTTAAATACTAGCAAATGATTAAATTCAAAGGCAATGTGTTGTGTGAAAGTAAACATAGAGTTTTACCCAAACTGGCATCCAAATCACTCGGCAAAATGAGGTTACTAAAACCCTCATGTGTGGGCTACTGATCTAAAGTGGAATTTACCAAATTTAAGAGAAAATCCCCAAAACCCCCAATTATCCCTAAGTCTCATGCACTTGTACTCACAACTAACACATCAAGCATGATAAATCTAAGCGGTATTGTTGCACTTTTGCATCCAGAAAGTCTATCTATGTGCAAAGAGGTGACTCTAACCCAATCTTGTCACCAATCTTGATATGTTTGTTCACGACAAAGTAGCAGAGGTTCCAATATTGGTAATCAAAACAAAGATTTATAAATTTGTGTTGACAATGATGGAAAATCAACAATGGAACAATAAACTATCTAAGCTTTAAATCCCTGTTCATTGAGAAGCAATTATGGAATTCATGATATTATCACTGGAGATCACACAAGTTACAGATCATGTCATCCATACAATGAAAAAACCTAAACTATTCATAAGTGAGTAATCCTACAGTTAACTTTGCAACTAATATTTTCATTCTACATGACTGAATCAAATGATGTAGCAAACTAAACTAAGAAAATACAGGACAACTATGCCTCTCAGGTGGTATCGCACTTTTGCATCTAGATATCTTGTCTTTGTGCAAAGGTGACTCTGACAAAGTCATTTTTATGATACCCAACACATTTGTTCACTCACAACATAGTAATAAGAGTCGTACAACAAGCAACTACCAATCCTTATAAGATATAATCTCACAATAAGTCTCAAAATACAATCTCTTACCATAAGCATTCATGTATTTTATCATAGTGGTTGATGTGGTCCTTGAAGAGGACTGAGAACTGTAACAAACTAGAATTCTCCAAATGGCATTCAACAAAAAAGGAAACAAAATGAGTAAAGCATCAAATCAACTACAAAATTAAACACTTGTCCACTGAGAAATAGGGAATAGTTATGGCTTTTAAGTAGGAAACAAATTACAAGTAAGTTACAGATCTATTGTCAACAAATTGATTTGCATTAGAGAGAAATTTCAATGTGTGGTTCTACAAAATATTTCCTAGTTTCAAAGCACTTCAAATTAAATAAATTCTAACACTTCACATGACTTGATTTCTATACTACATAATCACATTGATTCCTACGGTGCCGACCTAAACTAGAATAATGAACTAAATGAAATGGAAATACAACTAGCTTCACTTACCTGGTTGGTGGGCCCATGCCAATTGGTAGCAACCTAGGAAGATTACAGTATCAAGAGCAAATGCACACCATTAACCATAATCATAACTTGTATTAAACAATAGAGTGTCAAATTTGCAGCATGAATATTAGTCCATAATCTTCACTCTATCTTTTACAAACTCTGTTCCACCCCCCTTTCCTCCCCCATCTTGGTTGCAAATTTACACAAGGAAAACAATGGGGAGGATAAGATTCAATCACTCAAACTCAAAACTGACAGATCAAATGAAATCTGGGTGTTGATTATGAATCTAGGCGAATTTATGCATTTTGGGCAGATTAGTGTTGAAGAACCGAGGATATCTCCTAAATCGTTCCATATTTTGAAAATTTGTCTATACAATACTCAATTTTCCATACTGGAAACAAAACCCAAGTTTCATATTCTTCATATTAGACCTCATTTGCACAAAAATCAAGGCAAAAGTTAAATGTCTAGAACTTTTGCTAATTTGGGGCTGAACTATTTTTTCTGAGCTGGAGGTCCACACGTGCAATCTGGGCACGTTCTGAGGCATGTGAGAGTATGTTGACGCCACTGTAGAGAAAACCCACGTTCTCGATTTTCTCCTAAAGATGTACCAATAGGCTAATATCCAATGTTGGGTACCAGAACTACAATGATGGTACAAGAATCATTCTTCATAAACCGTCATCAGTAAAACCTTTTGTAAAAATCCTCTTTAATCACTAAAAACATTTGAAACTAGTTGTATTAACCACGAGGATGTATTTAGGCTTAAATGAAGGTTTGATGACGAAAATGGTTATATATCATGGATGAAGTGTGGGAAAATGGCTTAGAATGACGATTTTATTATGCAAGAAATGTGGCAAAAAGAGGGCCCAACAAAAGTTATGCTTACAAGGAAGGCTTGTGGCACAAGTAATGTTCATAATGTAAGCTCACATTGTGATTAGTCTTAACTAAAATTGTAGGAACATAAACAATTGAGACTTGCAAATATATGTTAGTAAGTCCCATACTTTGATCGTTCCCTACGAAAAGCGATGTGCCTCCATTACTTGTTAATGTAGTTGTACATGTTGGCCCATTGTGATAAGGCTATAAGGGTAGAAAACACCTGGGATAGAGGTCCACCATGGTGGGCTTCGGGATGTCTCGGCCCTTGCTAAGTCACAAGTTTTTGGTATATCTTGCTTGCGGGTTGTTGGATATACTCTTCAATTACTACCCATGGTGAAAAAAAACTATGTCTAAACATGCTCCAAAGTGCATCAATTTAACTAATTGTGAATATTATCCCTATTTGTCAAATTTAGAAGTAAAATAGTCATTATTCTTTCATCTACAGTGTGTAATGCAATATTGTTATTTGATCCTTTTATGCGCTTATTATAATCTACATAAATTAATGTTCTCTTGTTTGCATACTATATAGACCTTGGAACGTCGTGTAAGACATAATTAGGTATCGTTTCTTATCAAAAGTTTGATGACAAAAGTGACATAACACTTATAGGTAAGGCATTGGTAGGTTTACTTTGTTTGAGATGTGATTTAGTAAGAGGATACATAAACGACCAATTGTTGAGAAATCAGGCTTTTTTAGCACCCATTTTTTTATGATTAATTGTGCACATTTTTACTTAATCTATTAATGAAGAGTGCTTTCTTCCTGTTTTCATAATAGTTTTTGGACATGAGAACCAATTGGGGATTAATGGAGGTTGGGTTGTTGCATCCTCCTCCTATTGGTGTTCATAAATATCAAACCTATTTCATTGATGGTTGGTGTTCAATGAGGACCTAGGCCCTTTTAGCATGCAAAGCATGCCATTTTTCATCAAAATGATCAATCTTTTTGTGATTAGAGTAGCATTTCTTCTTCTCGTGGATTTTGAAGGAGGTGGATTAACTAGTTGTCCATTTATCTTGATTACTAGTGGCCAGGGGAGAAAATGAATAAAAACCCTGTGTTTGATAAAAAGGTTGTGAATATTTCTTAGTGGACTAATTATAGTTGGGAAACTTAGCTTTGATATTGGAAGCTAGTTTAAACATACACTTTGATGAAGAAATTGGGAAAATCTAAAACTTATTTCAAATGTTGTAAAGTAGGCCTATAATAAATTTGATGCATAGGGTGTCATCAAAGTCCTATACCTCAAGCTTGATGAAGAGTTTGTTCATGACCTCGATGAATCTATAGATGGTATAGCTAATTATTTATTTGAGTTGTAATCATCAAGCTAACATAGCATATTTGGACCCCAATGGATGGATTTGCTTTTAGAGCACACCATGACATTGTCCCTAGTACTAGTAGATTATAGATTTATAAATGTTAGTGTCCAGGTGTGCATATACGACTAGCTGAGGGCTTTCTCCTCCATGTACACTTCGACCACTTATATTTTTTGAGCTTCATTTATATTATAATTGGTATTTAAATAGGTTTCAAGCCTGCAAAGTATCCACACCAAGGAATCTAACAATTTTTGGGGTGGATATCTTCATGTCCAACTTGAAGGATTTGTTGGGAAATTAGAATGACAAACACTATAATGTGCAATTGAGGATATGGAGGCAGTTGTTATTGTTGTAAAGTTTATTATTATGTGATCATTAGGAATTGAATAGGATCATTGTGTCCTGCATCATTTTAAATTAGAAGTACTTTTGGTGTTGTCTTTGTACCACAAGTTGCTCCATCGTGATCTATCTCTATTGGCATTATTATTATTTTATTTGATTGGTAAGGAGACAAATCACACATGAGTCATAGAATCCTTCTTGTGTCTCCTGGACAATGAAGAAACACCATGAAAAATTGTGATAGAGATTACATAGAATAAAGTTGAAAAGTGTAGTACCACTAGTAGAATTTTTAGTATGGATCCCACTAGAGGAAAACAAGAATTGTAAGAAGTACCATAAGTCCACTCCATGGTAGAATTCCTTTCTATAAATCTAGAGCAATGGGTATAGAAACCCATGATAATGTTGTATATGGCCTGTGGTATTGACAACCAAATTTATTGTACCATAAGACACATTGAAATACCACAATTATGAGGAAATTTGAAGAAAATGGTAGAAACAAAAATTGACCAAACAAATCCAACAACAAGGTATTACCTATGTTAGTGACCTTGAATCAATATGATAAGGTATCAGTGCATCATGAATCACTCAAGTGACTTACATATAATAATTTCAAGCAATTTTGGGCAAGAGAAACCTCGGTGAAGCTAGAATTGTAAAACACTAAAATCCCTAATCATGGGCTCTTCAGAACTACAAAACTTTAAAATCCCTAATCACAGGCTCTGAAACCAACTAATACGAGCACATTTAGACAACTATTCATGTACTCACACAAATGAAGGATGAGTGGTTTAAAAGGAAATGTGTCACAACCATACATGTACACTTGTTTTTTCTTTTTCCCATTCTAAGGTTTGACCTCCACAATTTCTTTGGTCTAAGTCCCTTGGAAAATCATCAATGACCTGATGGCTACCACTTCGGGGCTTCACCTTTCAATGAATATAGGATCCTCTTACTATGTTGTAAAGTGAGCACCTTGCTAAAAATACCCCAGCTAATGTGAGGATCCCATCTACCAGACTTGGACTTGAACTTGAGACCTCTTAGAGCCCCAAAGGACCAGAGGAGGGTGACTTTGCCAATCCACCTACATGCCTAAGCCCTACTATATTTGTACACTCTATATTGCATTAGATATGTATACATGATTATAAAATTATGGTAACTAGAGGAAGATTTGAGTGGAGGTAGGTGGAGCATTGGGTGAGTTATTTGACAGAGTTCTATGAAATATTTACAATATGTAGATGAGATTTCATATGAAATACCTTTTTGGACATTAATCTTTGATTTTGTTGCAATATGTAGATGGGATATGAAATACAATTCCATTTTAGACACTAATCTCCCACTTTGTTGTAGTGTTGAGGCAACTAATGAGAGACCATATTAGACAACACAAAAAGTTGTAGTGGCTTATGGTTCACTGGATTTTAAGGTTGAATCTACATGGATGAACTTGGTGATTGTCATCAATTGGTTTGGATTCATACTATTATTTAATTTTAATAATGAGATGACATGTGTCTACAAGGGCATTGATTGTCAAAAACTCAAGCTCATTTTCAATTGATTGTTGTAGGCCCATTTTGTACTTTAAGATGCTCAATTTCTCAAGGTTAGATATGTCTAAGGTAATACCATATTATGTGGCTCAAGATTGTATTTAGGTACAAACTTCCCAATATTTTGATGTAAATTCAATTTCCATTGATTGCAATTGTCTTCCAAGTATCCATCCATGTGTAAGTTTTACATTGCATGACAATTTGTTGACGTGCAACTTGTCCATTGTGCATAGTAGTCCCACCAACAAATAGAATCGTGGGAGAACTAAAGGGTGAAAATAAGTTGCATTCTATGAGTTCCATAAAAGATATTTGTGGGTGTTTGAGGGTATGTTTACAATATAAGCTTGTGTAATACCCATGTTTCCCCCATCTTTTAAATATAACTATAACTTGCCAAAAGACTGTGGCAGACTGAATATATGTGAATGTTGGATTTGATGAACCTTTTTGTTATAAAATGCAATGTATGTATTTCTGCTATTAATTAAAAATGGATAGTGTTGCATAATTGTTGAAGGGAGTTTGCCAAGGTAGATCATGATGTTATGAGAGAGATGGAGAAGGGAACCAACAATGGTTGAGATGACCCCCACCAGGCCAATACCTTACTGGATTTAAATTACTTAGACCCAGAACAGTCCTCTGACCCAGAAATAAATTACGAGTCAGGCTGGTAGTTGGGAATCCCTCCTCAAGAGTTAATGAGGAGATGGGCAGAGTACCCACCTGAAGGACTTCCTGACCTGTCCACGAACTGGGGATTTAGACCCATGTAATCTTGCTAAGGAAGGCAAGAAAAGAAGGGATTTCGTGGGCAGAGGCAGATCTGTGAGGAAGAAGAGTCGAGAGACCAATCTCCCAAACAGAGAAGAGCACTCACAACTCTCTAGTTTGAAGGAGAACTAAGAAACTAATTCATTATGGGTGCAAGAAGCTATTGGCAGCGTTTTTAGTCCAATCTAATAAACGAGGCCGCATAGAAGACAAGTGATTGTGGAAGCACTCGTTGTAGAACCCCTTGCTTGATAAAGAGAAAATCGTTGTGCCAAGTTCATGTGGGAGGAGGAGAGTAACCTTCATCCTTGACTGTCACTGAGCAAGAATAAAGAGTCTCTCTCAAAGCATCATGGTCTAGCTAAGGGGTGGCCAACAATAAATCCATCTAGGAGTTTTTGTGCCTATGGTGGGGTGGAAACAAGCACCCCTATCAGCAGTTGCTTCACTATAGTGTTTCTTGATAAGTATTCTTATACTCTATGTACTATAATTAAAACAATGGTTGAATGTCTGTGTCTATGATTAAATTTACACAGTTTGATTAATCATTATAAATGTTTACTATTTTTCTACGAGTCCCTGTATTTGCATGGCCTTTGTTTACCTCGACTTAGCAGCAAGGGAATCATTATACATGGGTCGTCAAATGAATATAGGAATAGTTTTACGATTCATGTACTAGCCGAGAAATATCTTTCCCTGTTTTAGAACTTAAGTTCTGTGAATGGAAGACGCTCCCTTCAAACTAGTCATTCATAAGACCATGGGCTTATGCCCACGACCTTAACCAAACCTTGGCTAAGAATTATGAGTGTAGCCACTAGAGCTTGATAAAGTTCCATATGAATGGGACCTTGGAACCCTTCGCTAGTTCCGAAGGGAGCTAATCCATCTTGGCTTCGGAACCCCGGGATGTTATGGCCTTACCACTCTCAAACCAGTCGAAGGCAATCGGTTGGTTCAATTACCAATGAGGTTGACCGACACCTTGCGGTTTCCTCCTAACCATGACCGTTGGGATCTGCCCCATCGTTAAATCCTGACCCACTTA
>JASDQU010586786.1:22460-37461 GCA_032191745.1 Picea mariana | reverse complement strand
GAACAGTCCGAGGGGTCCGGAATCGCCTGTAGATCGTCCATCTGCGCGCTGTCATGATGACCGTATATCTGTGTGCAATTGTTATTCACCATTCCGGACCCCCCCCACCCACTGTTAAAATAAGAATAGTCGAGGGGGTCTGGAATCCACTGTCATTCGTTGATCTATGCGCCGCTAGATCGACTGTTGATCTAAGCGCGTTCTTTATTCTCCAGGTGCGAATGCAGCAAAAACTTAGGCTTAGTGCTTTTTGTGGGTTTTGTGCATTGCTTCCCTTGATTTTGTCTCCATGGGGATAGGAAACACCACTCAACGTCAACAATCATGAATTTTATTTTATTTTCCTTTCCTTGAAAATAATTTGCAGAAATGAAATATTATTTGCAAGCCAAAATACATCCAGAGTGAAAATTTTCCAGTCAACAGATGATCCTATGAATTATAGGGTTATAACAATCACTCTATGCTTTCTTTGCTTGTTTGTTAAGAACTTGTTGTAGGTATAAAGCTTTGGGTCAAAGTGCTCAATGGTGGACATCATCAAACGTTTGGACGAGGCAAGCCTCTTTCTTACTTCTCTTGCACATTAGTTTATATAGCATATGCTGGAATTGAGTCGATTTCTATAGTCATACCTGTCTGTTGTGGTTCACCCTAGCCATACAGAGATTTTCCTCATAACATAATTGGCGACCATATTGGGGATGAATCTTCTTTCTTAGGGTTTGAAGTAATTTTCTCCTTAGATTGCTCTCATTTCTATTGTGGTTCTTGTTGTATCATTGCTTGACATCTCTTGTTCACTCCGGGTCTAAGTTTTCAACCTTTCTCCCTTGCCTGGCCTTGTTTCAAGGAATATATGCACCTTTTTTCTTGACATTCGCATATACACGTAGGTTGTCTCACTGCAAGCTATGTATATATGCCTTGTTTGCTCAAATAGTCGTGTACACCTTTTTTGCTTGCCTATTTTCTTGGTGTGGTGTTTGTTGGGTGGGATTTGATGCTTATTGAGCCTTCTTAGGTCTCTTTAGTGCCTGTTGAGTGCCTATGGGATGACATGAAACCCTCTTTTGGTTGAATTTTTGGGTGAAGTGTTTATCTTCATCTTTTCATTTTTATTGTCCTTGTACATTGGGTTGTGTGCTTTGTTGCTTGATAACTTTCTTGAGTTATCTATTTTTTATACACAGTAGGTCTATGTATCGAGTTACTTTTTAGTTCATGCATTTTCAGTTTTGATATATTGAAAATACCAAAAAAAAAATATAGGCATTTTTCATTGCTTGGCATTTTTTGTCTTTTGAGTTTTTATCATTAGCTTAGTGCATATAGTGAAAGATTGCATTTTTTACTTCTGAATCGCAGAGTTGAATTTGAAAATTGCATCATTTTTAGGAGCATATCATACATTAAAAGTTAAAGTTAGACTTTGCATTTTTTTCATATTTAATTTCTTGTAGAGTCATAACACCATGAGTTTCATCACCATACCTTTTTGAGTAATCATGGTCATAAAATCAACGCTACAATTTAAAATTTATTAGTAACGATTTTATTTTCTAGGGTGCACAAACTAGCTTAGGATTTAGTGCCTTGGAATAGGATTTTGTGAGTAAACTTCTCCAAGGAAATTAAATCAACATATGTGTATGAGAAATGGAGCTAAGAAGTATGTTGGCCCTTGACCAAGTTTTGAGGATCCTTGGTCATGTTTGACCTATTTTGGGACTTCGACAGGCTGTCAAGGGCGGAGCTCAAGTCAAAGTGTATATCATGGGATCTCAGCCCCTTGTTTAGGTCTTTTTGGGTTTTGGGATTATGTAACAGGTATGGGGATGTTGTTCCATGGGTTTACCCATGTTTAGGCCCTTTTTGTAATGTATAAATAGAAGTCTAGGCGATGTAAGATAGGGAAGAAGAGGAGAGGCTTGGTACGTAGCCAAAGTGGTGAGTGAAAATTGTAAATGCTTTGTGCATGCTATGTTGAGAACTTGCAGAGCTAAGTGCAAGTGACTGTAAGAGTCTATGTAAAGGCTTTGTGCTGTAATCTAGCTCGGGGAAGGGGGATCTAGCAAAGTGCATGCAAATATCTTGTCCTATGTAGAGTAGGATCTTGTGGCTCTGTGCATGTAGAAGATTGATAGAATACAATAAAAGAGAAGAAGAGTTAGTGGACGTAGCCCCGAGCTGGGGGTGAACCACATATGCCTTGTGTTATGGTTGATTTGTGAATTATGGTTGTTTCATTGCTCATATGATTAATGCTTAGTGCACTGATGTATGCTTAGATGAATATGATATGATGAGATTAGTGTTGAATAATATGAATGAATGCTAGATCTAACTTATGTGAATGTTCTTAGTGCTATAATATACAAGATCTGGGTGAATACTGCATTGATATGTTGTTAGGGTTTACCTACACTATGAATTAAGGATGAATACTAATAAACTATAACTGCTAAGTGATCTATTAAGGTGTTACAATCACATATCTGTGTCCCAGCTAAGGTTGCAGACACTGGATTCCTGTAACCACCCCTGCCTCTACCTCGGTTGAGACTGCATCTGCTTCACAGGTGTTGCCGAAAGGGCCAGTAATTAGGGTTTTGTTGGTGCACTGTTGAAGCATTGAACCCTGGGTCCACCCCTATGCCAAAAAATGGTTTCATTGCCGGGACCTCAAACTATGATTGTTGGGAACTGAAGAAAAGATAAATCTTTGTGCATAGATCTATTTCCCTAATGCGCAGTATTCTACTTGACTTGTGAAGCTCTGTGCTAAGAAGGGAAGTTCGATTTGAAGAAAAGAGGTAAGATATTGAAGCTTTGTGATCTGATAAAGGTAAGAAAAGTGAAAATTTTTGATTGAAAAGGTAAGATAAGTGGACATTTTTGTTTCGAAAATATGAATCTAGGTATGTTTGATAAATTTTGTCCTAGCCTGAAAACTAGGGAACAACTAGAAGAAATAAGATTTGATATAAGTATATCTGATAGAAATGATGAAAGATATGTTATTCCTATGTATAGAAAGAATGTTTGGACTAACAAATGGATGCAGGATCCTAGAAAGAATTTTTTGCAAGTCAGCTACTATGATCCTAGTGCGCAGTACAACAAAGGATGGGGATCATTTAAAAGAAAAAGAGGATTAATTCGTTGTTACAATTGCAGAAGACCGAGACATCTTGTTAAGGAATTCCCTGATAGAAGACCTAGTTATCTTTGTTGTAAAGCTATAGATCATGAAGTTTTGGATTTCCCTAGAATGATTGCTAAGTTTGAAAGAATGAATACGAGACAAGAAAACCCTGAGGAAGATCAAGCAAGTAAGACCATGGCAGAACCCCAGAAAGAATCAGAGAATGTATTGCTACAAATGAAAGAAACCCTGAATGATTACAGAAATGTCAACTTATCAGATATATTCAAAGAAAAAGAGTGCATAGAAACAAGAATAGGAGACTTCGACATTGACTGTGTTCTGGATGAGGAAACACAAGTGAATATCATCACAGAAAGAACCTGGGAAATTTTAGGAAAGCTTGCTATGATTCCTTCATTGGGAGGAATAGGATTATTTAGAGGAAAGTTGATAACCCTATGTGGAAGACTCACCCAGATATCTATGAGTGCTCATGGAACTTTGACAGAGGAAGATTTTGAGGTTGTTAAATTTATTGAGAACAACGCCCCATTTGCTATGTTACTAGGAAAAACCTGGATTGAGAAGGATCAGGCCAGAAGAAAAGAAGAGGAAGTCTTAGAACAGAAGAAGAAAGAATTAAAATATTTCATGACTAGGAGGATAGCACACTTGATTGAATAACAGGAGAACATATCGAAGTTGTTTAGAACCAAAAACTTGGATGTTGAAGTTGAAAGAACACAAGAAGACTCGCAGAAGAGTGGAGCACCTACCCGAGACAGAGAAGAAGTATTGCCCTTGAACCCTATGAAAGAATATCAACAACACGAAGTTACTATGACAAAATGAGATAAGAATCAGAATGGAAAGAGGAATACCGAGACAAAGATCATAGGGAAGAAGGCTAGAAAGCTCAATAAGAAGAAAGCAAAGATATAAAAGTTACAGAAGGTTCCAGAGGGGACTTCGTAGAAGGGAGTCTTGCAAAACTGGAACTTTGTCAGGATATCAAAACAACACAACATGGCACTTCTCCATGGAGAAGAAATATAACTGTTAGAGGCACTATGACCATTAGACCGACGCTCCTGAACGGTTAGAAAAAAAGTTATGACCAAAAAGCTCGTCTGCAGACCATTGGGACCATGCCACAATGAACAGAATTGCATTGATGAAGGCATCTCACTCGTTGGAGAGATCTGTTTCATTGTTGTCTACTTATTGCGTTGAATTTTGCACCGAAAACACTTTTGCGAATTGTATCCAAGCCAACTCATTGCTACCGCACTGTGTTTACTGAGATTTCACCACCTGATCTATTACGTTGAACATCCAGTCATTGAACTGAGTCATCTGATCTTGAGCATGCATGTCAGAAGAACTCAGTGCCATATAGAATTCGATTGAATAAGTTCTAATAGATTTAATGGCCAAAAAAGTAATGTCCATGTGGATTCAAGCCTCGTCGATGAGAGAAGTGAAATCCTCCCCATCGACTGCTCGCGGATCTGAACCATCCCGAGCTGCAGTCGAGAAAACAACCAAGCATAGAGATGACTTGGCGAATGTGAAGTTAATCCCAACTATCATGCCCAACTACATCCTTCCTTTGGCTGGCGCAGTGAGTCATGACAGTGTCCCCGGAGACTTCGATTACACCCTAGTTACTGCGTACCTCTCGAAGGGGATACGTGCAGTTAGAACACAGTAGGATAAGATCACAACATTAAAATTCAATGACTTCAACCTAGGGGACCGCAAGAACCACAGTATGTTGGATCCTCACAGATAATTGACTAGGACGAAGGGAAAGAACTCAAAAATAATCCCCCAACCATGGACTATGAACCTCGCGCAATCCACCATCTTGAATGTGATGAAGATTACACATTTTGGAAGGCACCAGGAGGTTAACGTATGTGTTAAGCTCCTGATATCATGCTACCATGGAGGCTATCTATGGTTAGATAGACACATCACAATCGATCTGACACTGATCCATAGGATCACTGGATTGAGCATGCAGGTACCAAACCTGCAAGATTTCTACCCAAGGAAGGATGCAGACCGCACCTTGGCATAGAGAATTAGGGATACCTATGGCATTGTAGAAAAGGGGATGCAAGGCTACATGGTAGCTTCCATCCAGAATGGTGCAATGCGCTTGGCTTATTAGCTGATCATAGGAAAGCTGGTGAGAAATAACATACCTACGCAAGTCACAGGGTTCATTATTGACCTCGCCGAAAAATGTGTAGAATGACTCCAAATGAATAGGGTGAAGTACTTATTCAACCAGCTAGAATTGGATTGCTGTGAATCTCAGGATCAGGGCTATGAGTTCCATTTTAGCTGGTTGCTGATCCTTATAGCATTTACTACTTGGGAGATGCCAAAAGGTGCAACCTTCCTGGACATTGAGCCATTCGAGCCACTCGCTGTGAAGTTCACCATGCTCTGGTACTCGAGCGATATGGGAAAACAATGGTAGTTGAAAGTGGTATTCCACACATACTATCTCTAGTTAAAGAGGGCTATTGGGGATGTCCCTCGTATGACACCGAACACCCTGAACCAGTTCAGACCCCTCATGAATTTCTATGCAGATCGACACTTTATTTATATCACTGCACGCAGACAAGCATAAAGAAGAGCTTCAGTCACACTATAAGTTCACAGAGGAGGACCTCAAAGAGATAACTAAGGACTAGTCTACAGAGCTTCTTATCCCTACTAACACTACATAAATGTTTGATCCCAAACTAATTGGTAGATCGGAGGCCACTCATGAAGAGCATGATACACCTGAACCTAGCAGAAGGAAGAAGACCGAAGAGGTACAAACCCTGAGTAGTGCATCAGACGAAACTGCTTCAGAATCACCTGGACAAGTAGATAATGATGAAGTAGATAAAGAAGAGACCAATGGCAAAGAAGATTAGTAGAAGCAAGGTGAAGTAACACTGCCTAGGGATCCTATTGATGAGGCTGATCCCTATAAGAAAAGAAAGGTTTCCCCCACGAAACCTACCTCATAGAAGAAATCCAAATCTACCAAGACTAAGCTACAGACTGTTCTCACACTCGATGACTTCGACTTCATCATCATAGCTGTATTAGACTCTTCGCAGGATATTATGCAGAACACTAAATCCAATCAAGAAGCCATGTATGAAAAAATTGGGACATAACTAAGAGGGGTACATTAGGCCCTTCAATTCATTCGTGCACTATCCACTGCGCCCCCTCTATCAGAAGAACCATAGTTGGGAGATGATCCTGCCCAACTCTGTAGAATAGCCGATGCAACTGAAGCTTGCCTTCGTTGAGTACAAGAAGAGAAAGAACATGCCACAGTGGCCCTAAATCAAGCACAAAAGGAAGTGGTAGAGAAACTCTGAGTTGCGCAATAGGAGAAGGATGACCTCCACACCAAGTTCGAAGAGGAGAGAGCATAGATCAAGCAAGAGAAAGAGCAGTTGCTTGTAGAGCAGCTCGAAGTCAAAGAAGTAGTCAGCAGAGCACTATGCTCTAAGGTAGGCTTAGAGAAAAAGGCGGAAGAACTAGTGAATCATCAAGTAGTGCAGCTTACGAAATCTATCTGGCATCTTCAACAGAGAATCACAGACCTAGAGCTACAAATAGTGCCAAGTACCCTGCAGGACATGTGAGACCAAAGATAAGACACTACCTGGAGCGCAGTTGAGAGGATCTAAGCATTTGCTCTAGAATGTAAATAGCTTAGTAGTATAAGTGCAAAAACCTATGAGTGACTTACTAAAGACCCTGAACTGAAGGAACTAGAGTCACAGCTCCAGAAGGCAAAGTAGCAAGTAGCGACAGGAGAGGCGCAGTTGAAGCTCCTATCAGTAGTTGAAAGGATGAAGTGATCTCGGGAATAATGCACTACTCAACAACAAGTCCACACCATACAGAGAAAAGTCATGGAAGTGACTCAGAGGCTCCAACTAGTCCAGGACGAAGCGTGCCAACTGTTTGAGGAGATTGAAGGCCAAGGAGTAGAACTAGAGCAAGTAGTCACTGCAGTCGAATAACACTTAGAGGGACCTATTAATGAAGTAGGTATCCAAGAGTTTGTCAAGCAGGAGGCCTTGGCATAACAATAGGTCAAAGAAGCTTGAGCCAAGCTCAAATATTTTGAAGCAGAGCTACCTAGACCAGAGTGACTCAGGATGAGTCACAGGTGACTGTTGGGGCCTGTTGGCCCTTGACCAATTTTTGAGGATCCTTGGTCATGTTTGACCTATTCTGGGACTTTGATAGACTGTCAAAGGTGGAGCGCAGGTCGAAGCAAATATTGCGGGATCATGACCCCTTGTTTATGGATTTTTGGGTTTTGGGCTTAGTAACGGGTATGGGAATGTCGACCCATGGGTTTACCCATGTTTAGGCCCTTTTTGTAATGTATAAATAGAAGTCTAGGAGATGTAAGAAAGGGAAGAAGAGGAGAGGCTTGGTACCTAGCCAAAGTGCTAAGTGAAAATTTTGAATGCTTTGTGCATGCTATGTTGATAACTTACAGAGCTAAGTGCAAGTGTCTGTAAGAGACTGTGTAAAGGATTTGTGCTATAGTCTAGCATGGGGAAGGAGGATCTAGCGAAGTGCGCGTAGATCTCTTGTTCTATGCTGAGTAGGATCTTGTGGCTCTGTGCATGTAGAAGATTGACAAAAGACAATAAAAGAGAAGAAGAGTTGGTGGACATAGCCCCAGGCTGGGGGTGAACCACGTATATTCTATGTTATGGTTGCTTTGTGCATTATGGTTCGTTTCATTGTTCATATGATTAATTATTAGTGCACTGATGTATGCTTAGATGAATCTGATATGATGAGCTTAGTGTTGAATAATATGAATGAATGCTATATCTAACGTATGTGAATGTGCTTAGTGCTTGAATATACTAGATCTGGGTGGATACTGCACTGATTTGTTGTTAGGGTTTACCTGCGCTGTGAATTAAGGATGAATACTAATTAACTATAACTACTAATTTCTCTGTTAAGGTGTTACAATCATAGATTTGTGTCCTAGCTAAGGTTGCAGACACTGGAGTCCTGCAACCACCCTTGCCTCTACCTCGGGTGAGACTGCATATGCTTCACAGGTGTTGTCTAAAGGGTCGGTAGTTAGGGTTTTGTTGGTACATTGTTGAAGCTTTGAACCCTGGGTCTGCCCTTGTGCCAACAAATTCCATTGCATAATTGGTAATATCATGAGGCTTTGCTCACACTGGAATTAATCACAAGGTTGCACAAAGTTAGTTGAAGGGATATCACCCGGATACTCACCTAGCGTTAGAGATATTTTTGTGGATTTATTTGTATTTAGGGATATTTCTAGTTCCCATACCTCCGTGAGAGGCAGTGCTTTCAAGGATTTGGGATTTTCTACCCTTCCCATACGGTGATATGGACTTATGACTGCTCGCCTATGCATCGATTATATAGTGGTTTATTAGTTTCTTGACTTAGGTATCTCATAGGTTACTTGCAGGGGTTATTTTGCTAGTACCCTGGGTCAGATAGGGGTCAAACAACACACAACCTTTATGGAGGATTACCTATCCGGGTTGATCTGACCGACTGGTTGTTAAGCCCAGGAGGGCCCCTATAAATGATTTTGTTACCCACTATATTTAGCAAGGAGTCTCAGGTCCCTCTTGGATGAGACATAACTTCTTTAGGGAGGGAGGCCACTCAGCCCCTTTATCCCATTTGCATGCATATTGGATGTTTGACTTTTGGTGTTCTCTTTGCTTACTAGTTGGCCTTAGGATATTTTTTTTTTATCTTTGGAGTCTTAAGTCATCATGGAGTCGGACCAGCTGCCCTGCTAGTCCCATCACTTGTTACAATTACCATCATATTTTGTGTCCTTTCCTTCTAAAAGGCGTAGAGTCATTATATGTGGTACACACACATCTACCATTCAAACTTGTGATTCTACAAGGATGAGTATTGAACCTGGTCTTCATAATTATGGGAGCCCTTCAATTCCCATACCCACTATAGTTAATGACACCCCTTTGACTCATGCAACCTC
The DNA here is from genome assembly GCA_032191745.1 of Picea mariana. Taxonomy (NCBI): domain Eukaryota; kingdom Viridiplantae; phylum Streptophyta; class Pinopsida; order Pinales; family Pinaceae; genus Picea; species Picea mariana. The sequence goes on along the minus strand of JASDQU010586786.1, from coordinate 28,243 downwards.
CATGGTTGCAGTACCAGAGGCACCTATCATTACTATGGCCCGACCTATAGTTAATGCTCAAGCTACCACCTCGAACCCCTTTGGGTTTCTTGGCCTCTCACTAGGCTACAATGTTCTTTCCATCCCTATGGCTTCTAGTCCATTTTCTTATGGTATGCCTAACTTCACCTCATAGTTTTCAAACTCCATCCTAGTTGTTGGCCCTAATGCTAGTGTTGGACTTGGGAGCAATACACCTCCTCACACTGCTTTTTCATTTGGTGGATCTCAAATCCATCAAATGACTCCTAATATGGGAGGTATCCCTTCTTTTAACCTTGGGTCCAATCCTCCTACTTTTGGGTGGAATATTCAACCTAGAGGACAAACTTCATATCAAGTTCCATCCTACAATCCTACCTCCTTGACGCATATTTCAACCAATACATTTGGCATGATGAATCCACCTCTATCCTCCAGTTTCCAACCTAGGGGAGGTCAGTTTCACACTTTGGGAAACCCCTAACCTGGATCTAATCTGACTGGGGGCAATTTCTATAACCCTCAATAGAACTTTCTAGCTGGAATGATGCCCAACCAACTTTATATGAATCATCCCAGAGGAGGGCCTTATAATGCTAGACAGGGCCATGGTGTTTACCAGAACTCTAGATGGCCTCCAAATCCATAAGTGCAATCTTTCCCAAGAGGTTGGGGCTAGATGTCACAACCCCGTCTCCCTTTTTCGGCCACACTTAATTTTCCATATTTGTCTACGTTAATGAACGACCCCATGAGTCACGATCCTACATGGCCCCCGGTCCCCACCAAACTTCCTTCAAACATCCCAAAGTTCAAGGGTAAGAATGGAGAGGATCCTGGTGATCACATCACTACCTTTCACCTTTGGTTCTTATCAAACTCCCTTAATGACGATTCTATTCATTTGATATTATTTCAACGCACCCTTATCGAAGTTGTTGCAAAATGGTATATTGAGCTACCAAGGGGGGCATATGGGACTTTTAGTCAGTTGGTGATGGTTTTTCTTCACCACTTCTAGTTTCCCATTCATTATGATGCTAGTTTAGAATTGTTGTCTACTTTACACGAGGATACGACCACTCATATATCGCACCATATCCAGGAGATGCGTAGACGAAAGAGATTGATTAAGACCCCTACACCCCTAGTATTTATTTTAGAATGTTTCCTTAAGTCTTTGCACGCTCTTATCTCGAAGGACGTTGATACTTATGGGGTCACAACCAAGGCATAAGCTATATTTTGGGCCCAACAACTAGATTTGATATATGCTCAGTCTAGGATGTTATACCACCTCCTTCCCGATGCATCACAGTCTACTTACGGCCCTAGGAAAAATCCCAAACCTCATGCCGATGGCATTGTAGGTTTCACCAATGTAAAGTACGCAGACTCAGTGAAAAACCAGTTGAAAGAGTTGTTTGCAGGAGGACTAGCCTCGTCCATGTCTTCCAATCCCACTCAGTCAGCGGATGTACACTCATTGCAATCGTCGACCAATCTGAATGGTAACCAACAACTAGGAGGGAATAAGAAGAAAGCACACAATAATCGTAAGGGTGGGAAAAATGGTAATAAAACCAAGGACAATAATGAGAAGACAGGTAGTAATGTTGGAGAGGAAAAATGAGAAAAACGTAAGGTGAATTTTCCCTATAAGCTTTGCACAGATGATCACCTTACCCATTTGTGCCCAAAACTTGCAGAAGTTGCGAGGCTTTTAGCTCAATTGCCTACCGTGCTGACGAATCCATTCCCACATTATCAACACTTAGCCTTGAGCTCCTCAAGCACCAAAAATGCGGCTGGTGGAGGTCAAAACCAGCAGTCGCAAGATGTCGACTGTTAATGTATCAATATGGTCGATGTAAAAATAGATGTAGTCACTCGATCTCGAGACTATAGTTCTAAACAAACTAATTCTGGTCTATAATCTCCTCCTCCTCCAAAGACGACTTTACATATTGAGAAAAAAGATCCACCGCCTCGTATTCTGAAAGGAGTACATAAGTGCTCTACCCATAATCAAAATGCTAGAGCCACCCAGAACTAATCTATTGTTGAGGACATGGGCCAAACCCCTTGTGCCATGTCGGCTTTGGAGGTACTCCAGACATATCCTTCATAGAGGAATTCCTTACTCTCTGCTCTAGGATCTCTAGAACCCAGTGGCTCAAAAGTTATCAATTTTGACGTCAAAGATGCTAAGCCTCACCTACCTTACCATGTGTCTTTCCAAATCCATTTGGATTATTCCAAGTATACCATCAAACATGCGTTTTTTTATGAAGGTGCTACTACGTGTGTGATGTCCCTGGCCTATTGGAAAGATCTCCATTCTTCGACCCTTTCCAAGTCATTGAACATGTTGACTTCTTTTGACGGTCATTCCTTTCGCCCTCATGGCATTCTCCTTGCCTTTCCAGTCCAGTTAGGTGGGAATACGGTAGAGGTGGAAGTATATGTAGTTGATGCACCTCTTGATCATCACCTATTACTAGGTCGCAATCGAACTTATTCTATGATCGTCGTCGTATTGTCTATCTTCCGTATTCTTTTTTTTCCTCATGAGGGGAAGATCGTGATGATTGATCAGTTATCCTTTGCATGATCTAGTCATAATGCATTTATTGGACAGTCGATCCCCATGATCGACAATTCTCAGCCGACAACTGAGAATATCTTTGTCAGAATGTATTCTTCCCTTATGGGCACTTTCGACTTATCGGCACCGAACATCAAGTTTATGCCATGTCCAGCAGACCCGTCTCCACTAGGAGGTCTATTCCTTTCCACACATCTTATTTTGATGATCAATGGACTCTACCTTCACTGAATTTATCTTGTGAAGGATAGTCACGTGATGGGATGGCCATGCCACTATCGGCAACATAGATTGCGTATCAATTTGATCTTGACTCTTTCATCGATCCTGATCATGTCCCCTCATCGACAAACGAGGAGAATATCGTGTTCAGGCCTGTCTGGGCCACCTCATTGTCTTTTTCACATGATTTCCTTGATGGGACTTTGTGTTTAGATGAATCCATCATTGAAGCCATGAATGGTCCCAACAAAGCTTGGGATGATATGCATCACCACTATTATTTTCTCCCAGAGCTTGAAAGAATCAAACAAGATATCTTTCGATCTACTTTGAGTGAGATAGTCGGTCACGCCATAGTTCCACTTGATACGCACGACATTTATGCCAAAGAAAACATGGTGAGTATTTCTCCTACCGTCCATATCGACATCTCTCATACCCCTGGCAAGGTTGAAAATGTAAATATCGGTGCATATTGTTCACCAGTAGAAATCTTGATATACACCAAACTCTTCAAGGAATTTAAATACGTATTCACTTGGTCCTATTAAGATATGCCAAGGATCGACCCTCGTATTGTTGAACATGATATTAGAACTTATCTGGATGCTAAACCTATTCGGCAACATCTTAGAGCTGTAAATACTTGAAAGGCCCTTGTTATTAAGGCAGAGGTGGAGAAGCTACTTAATGTTGGCTTCATCTACCTGGTTCCCTTAACTGAATGGGTATCTAACCTCATTATTGTAGATAATAAGAAATAAACCATCTGTGTATGTATGGATTTCCATGACTTGAACAAGGCCTATCCGAAAGACAACTTTCCCACACCTTTCATCGATCATATTCTCAACAAGTGTGCATGAAGTGAAGTATTTTATTTTATGGATGTATTTTTAGGATATAATCAAATTCAAATCAAACCCGAGGATCAACACAAGATGACATTTATTTGTCCTTGGGGTACCTTTTCATATCGGAAGATGCCTTTCGGCCTTAAAAATGTCAGAGAAACCTTTCGGTGTGCTATGAATTTATCTTTTCACGATCTTAAGAACTGATTCGAAGCTTACCTTGATGATCTTGCTACTCACTCTCGTAAGAGAGTGGATCATGTTATCCACCTTTGGCTTGTTTTTGAAAGATGTCGTTATTATAGAATCCATTTGAACCCTCACAAGTGCATATTTTGCGTGAAGTCTAGTCATGTTTTAGGGTTTCTAGTTTATGAGACTAGGATCATGGTAGATCCTCTTAAGGTTGAGGCAATACTTTGGTTGCCCCCCCGCGCATGATTAGAAACATTTAGGTTCTACAGGAGAAAGATAAATTTCTTCATAGGTTTATAGTGAACTATGCCACTATCACTAAAGGTTTCATGCATCTTTGAAGAAGGACACCCCTTTTATATTGGATGAGTGAACACGTGATTCCTTCGATGCTTTGAAGAAAGCTTTAGTGTCAGCGCCTCTAATGAAGTCTCCCGACTACAGTCGAGATTACTTGATTTATATCGCCACGTCTGAGGATACGATTGGTATGGCTCTATTTCAGGAGGATGATGAGATCCATGAGCATGTCATTTACTATCTGAGTCTAACTTTATTCGGTACTGAGCTCAAGTATACTCACGTTGAAAAGCTATCTTTGGTTGTCGTTCACACAATCCAGTGTTTTCATCATTACATATTACTTTTTAAGACTACGATTATTTTTTATGTCAATCCATTTCAATACATCCTTACCCGGCATATCATAAGGGGAAAATATAATAAATGGATTGTCATTTTACAGGAGTTTGATCTCAATTTCACTTCCACGAAATCCAATAAATCCCTAGTCTTTGTAGAGCTAATATCTGATTTTCCATGATTAGATGAGGACATTATTCATGTTGATTCGTTTATGGATGAACACATTTTCCTTGTCTCATTGTCTGACCCCTGGTATGGAGACATATCACTCTATATTCAGACTTTGAATTTCCCTCAGCATCTCTCACGAGATGACTGACGAAGTATAAGGTACCAAGTAGGGATGATTTTAAGGATGGAAATTTATTTTGAAATGTAGAAACCTTGGCGAATCTTACCAATCCTTCATATGCCAACTATAAATGTTTGGCGATATTTTTGTAAAAATATTCAAATTTCTAAGGATTTTATATATTTTTTATAAAATTTTGGTGATTTTTAAGGTAAAATAATTTTATCCAATAGAATTTGGGCGAATCATTTTTAAAATAGCAAATCCTTTTTTTGGAAAAACCATGGAAAATTAGCCCATAAGCGAAATTTAGCCCCTAAAATCATCCATGGTACCAAGGTAAGAAATATACTATCGTCGGTGACACTTTGTATCATCGAGGAATAGACGATATCTTGCATCGTTGTTTAACTCATGGAGAGGCTAAGTCTATTCTGAATGATTGTTGTAGTGGGTCTTGTGGTGGTCATCTATTCGGGCTTGCGACAACCCAAAAAATTTTGTGAGTCGGTTATTTCTGGCTTACTATCTTTAAATATTGTATTGAAGTGTTTAAGAAGTGTCACCCTTGCTAGGTGTACACTCGAAAAATGTGCTCACATACAACCCCTCTTCATCCAGTCATTACCATCAGTTCCTTCACCAAGTGGGGGGTGGACTTCATCAATTTCAACCCAATTTTGACTAGGGGGCATCAACACATTATCGTGGTCGTCGACTACTTCACTAAGTGGGTCGAGGCCATGCCTACAATTAAATCCATGAGAATATTGTTGATACTGAGAGGGGGGTGAATCAGTATCAAGTACAATTTAAAACCTTTTTAAACGTATACTTAAACCATTCAATTATATCCAATGATAAATGAACAATAGTATAAGAGTTACACCAATACACCACAATACACCATGCACAATATATGAGAAATAATCAATAGTTTTGTTCA
>JASDQU010586786.1:12090-22360 GCA_032191745.1 Picea mariana | reverse complement strand
AAGCTTATAAACAACTGATTCACCCCCCCTCTCAGTTGTTCTAGTATTTCCAACAGAAGATCCCACAGTTAGATATTCTTAACCAGAGTCACCCTTTTGCAACTCGCAATCTCGCGAGTTCGTGAGTCAAAGACCCTTGACTCATTTCATCTAAACGTCGATACCTGAGATGCGACACGGGTATGGCTCTCTCCTCGCTAGCATCTGCTACACATGACCATAGCCTAGGGCTGAGTGCTAGCACCCTTCGCTATTTTCACCTTCGTGAGTTGTGGCATCCAACCCTGGTACCCTCTTTTCATGAAACCCCGAGGAGCGATGTTGACTTTTCTCCTCTCGTTCTCGATACTTCCCGACTTCGCGAGTCTCAATGTCGAGCTCCCATGCCCTTATCTCGCAAGTTCCCGAAATCACGAGTTACTTTATTTTCCAAGACCATAACATAGTTGTCGCCCTTCACCACCATGGCATGTGGTACGTTCAGGAGGGTCCACGTTGCTTTTAACGATGTCATCGGGTCCCACCACTCTCGTCTGTCTCCTCGACCCACTGGCACGTGGTACATCTCCATGTGTCCATGTCCAATCTAGGCATGGAATCCAATGGTCAGATCCCTTCTTCAGATCAACGACGTATATCCTTTCAACTTTTTTGGGGTTTCCACCATGGAAAGTCTCGATCCCTTGTTACCAGGACTCCCGATATCGCGATTCCCGATTTCACAAAATGGGAAATATCACGACATGTGTCCTCCATCTTTCGGATGGTCTAGATCTATTTCAGAGAATTCACCCCTAGTCTATGAGGCTTAACCTTCGGACATCTCCTGACAGATCCAACGACTGTCGGGTTTTCCAGCCAAGATCTGACGGCTCAGACGGTTCCTAGCCAATTCAGAATTCCGCGTATCGCGATTTTCCAATCCCCTGTGCAATATCCAAAGGATTTAATCCTTGTGCACATTCTCCATATCTGATGGTTACAAGGTTTTTCCTTCCCTCCCAAACAGATCCTATAGTTCCAACACCATTGGTGTAGAGACCTGTCTTCTCGTGGCCATAAACCACACTAGTTGCGGTTTCATAGCACCGCTATACCTCCTGAGCTTAATAAAACTCGTCAAGTGTCCCCTTGACACTTCGAAGCAAACCAAGGTCCAAAATTGGTCCTCCCGACTCAATTTTCCCCTCGCATTCTTGGTCCAAAAGACTGCTCCACTAGCCCATCTAGGCTCAGTGTCGAAACGTTGTCTCTGATACCAATTTGTAGTGTCACTTTTCACTACCGAGGCTTTCAACGCTCTCAGTTACCATTCTGTACATGGACTTTTACATAAGTCATACAAGCGTTGTATAACCACGTGCATTCAAGCAAAGAAATACATTTTAATTCTTAGAATAAAAATATAGTTACTGTTATAATTAGACAATCCATAGCTTTCAACAACAATTCATTTACACAGCAGAAAACATGATAACAGATCCAGTACAGTCATGATAAAATGTGGTAAAAATATAATTAAACACTTATCTTGTGATAGTGGAGAAATCCACCAACCAAATGCAGGCCTTCCACGAACCTCCCAGCTATAGACCACACTGCTCCTCAATCTCAACAGTGGGTCACTCTCGAGCTGGGACTAAGCTCCACCCCAGGGCAAGGAATCCATACTCAGGCTGAGGTTACCAGGAATTCAGTCACACACAACCACCAGGAAGAATTCTCTCCCAGGAATCTCCCATGCTCACTGCCCACAGACCCTCATTCCCCACATGCCTGTTCCACCCCAGGAGAGTGCACCTTCTCTGTCACCTGGACAATCCTTCAGCTACCAGTCTCCCTTACCTTGGGTTATAGGAATAGACTAGACCAGAAGTCTCTGGCTCTGTGGCAACTACCGGTTTCCTTCTAGGAGCTCTCTCCTTCCTCTGCGCACTCTCCCACCTGGAGGGAGTCGCTCACAGGCCAACAAGCCTCACGCAGTCCAGAACTGCGTGCCACAACAAACATAGGGAAAATAGACACAGGATTCCCAAGAACCAGTTTAGAAGTCACAGGATGTTCTCACGGTCATAATTTCAGAACAGGGGCTCCACGCACAAGCTCACTCAGCTTTTTTTCTCAGGCAAACAGAGACTCTTCCCTGAAATTGACATGGACATGGAATTAGGGGAATGCACACATTGGTTTTCTCTCACAGATAGACTCCATGGCTCTGAACAAGGGTAAACACACATTCTTTAGCACCCAACACAGGTTTCCTCTCTGTAACAGACATACACGAGGTCTCTTGTAGACTGGCTCCTACGGCTTTTTCTCAGGGCAGTCGGGTCGAATGGAATGTGAGAGATTCCCCCCCCGAGCTGTTCCTTCTTGTTTTATTTTCATGCGTCAGGGTGGACATTTGTCACCCTGGGAACTGCATGCGTTCCATCTGCATGCCTCCCTGTACACGCCTTTCCTTTTTGCTAGGAACTTAGGATAAAATAATATGCACATGGCTTTTTTAGGAAATAATATTAAAATATTATTCTAGGCCTAAGCCCCTAGGCTCAACACTTATCCCCTAGGCTCAACACTCAGCCCCTTTCCCACCTTCCAGCCCCTAGTTCCTGGCCCACTCTGTGGACGCTCAGTCCCCCTCCACTCATTCATCGTGGTCGGTCTGCACCTAGCGGTGTTTATATTTTATTGATTATTCTGCATACATACAAGTACAATAGTAGGCTCCTGGCCCTCAAACACTTAGGCTTCCTGGCCTAACAAACACATAAGCCTTCCAGCTTATACAAAACTTGGCTCACCAGACTATAGAGCACATTTACAATTCATTGCATATATCATGATCTGTAACGGGGCTCGGCCTTGGGGACACTACACCAACAGATGTGCACTTAAGTACCACTTGTATTTCTTGCATGTATGAATCCCTCAACTGCAAGTTTATGCGCATAACGACAGATCTTTGTGGCTTAAATACGTCGGAATACGTCTCTACCCTGAAAAAAAATTTAACCCACAATTTCTGCCAAGGAAAGTGCTCTGATACCACTTGTAATATTCTAGATATAAAAAGTATGCAAAATAGAAATAAAATGCTAGAAATGGCAAATAAACAACAATATAGCTAGAACAACACCACAATAACATTGAAATGATATCAAAATAACACCATAAAGAGAACTTTGAATTTGAGAACAATGTTCACATGCCTCTTTGAGGGGGAAACCTCCAGTCGAGCAAAGCTCTATTACAATAATATCCAAGCTAGGGTTCTCATACCCTCGACTCCTATTTATACTAAATATATCTATCAAAAGAACCATCTAGAGGAAGATCCTTCTAAAAGTGAAAGCTTCTATTAGGTCTTCTTACATTCGACCTATTCTACTTTATTGCAAGGCCTTATTAATAATGACCTTTATTACATCTGAATATATTGTTCTACCTATGTGCAGGTTAGGTCCCTAACAAGGAAACTCTCAAAAGAGCAAAGAAATGAAGACATCAAGAAGCCATCTTTACACCCCAAAGAAAATTCATAAGAGAGACACCTTCAAGGTGGTCACCAAATAAAAGGTATGAAAATGTTTTATATGGTCACTGCTTCTCATGTAATGAATATGGTCACAAAGATTTGGATTGCAGACATTGTGCAAGGAAATATGTTGGAAGGTTTCATAAAAATCTAAGGTGTTGGAGATGTAATCAAGTGGGACACATTTTTTCTCATTGTCACACGATGAGATGCTACAGTTGTAGTGGGTTTGGCCACAAATCCTAGGATTGATAGAACATAAGAAGATATTCCATGAAGAGTACTTCATATAGCATGACAAGAAGAACACATGAAGCTAGTAAGGAAGACAATGGTGAAAATATTGAAGATCAAAGCTCAAGTTCTGAGAAGCCGGGACACCTTCAAAAGTGGATGAAGAAGACTGAACAAACAAAAAAAAAATGATAGCCATTAGGCAAGCTCAAGCTTGAAATTTTTAGAAGCATATGCGGGCTCCTGTGGAAGAATTCTCGTACATATAGAAGATGAACTATAGAAAGGTCATGTACATATGTGAGTTCTCTGTAGAATAGGCCATGTACTTGTGGTAAAAGTCTTGGAAAGAAGGATATGTAGATGAGTTGCATAATGGTTTGATGGTATAACTATGTTTTGCAGGGTCTGACATGGTTTGTAGCAGGTTTCCATGATCATATGCTTACATGTATGTTTGATGTATTTATGGTGATGACATATCGTTGAGTATTGAAGAAAAGGATTAATGCCTATCTTGGATGCATGGTACTAAACCTAGAGTGTGGATTGAGGCAATTTCTCTTGAGGAATAGTGCTAGTTAAGTCAGTCAAGTTATGGCACTTTGGTTATAAGATATAGCATGATGATGTGATGCTAGCTAGAGATATCATTGATCTATTGAGGCACACTATTGATACATGTGTAGAGGTAATATTGGATGATTAGTACTTGTTGTAGTGAATGGTGTTTGAGGAAGATCTGTCATGGTACATGGCTGGTACATATGTGATCTCCATTAATATATCTTATGATGTATCGTTAGAGGCATATTTGTTGGATGTCTTTGGTGCATGCATCTGGCATGTGTTTGAGCTACATATTGGGACATGTAATTGATGAGTTGATAAGGTGATTATGTTGTGCATCATTGATGAGTCATAGCTTGATCTWTAGTTGATGCATGATTGGTACATAATTGGTACATTGGTTAAGTCACTTTCTAGCAGTATGGTTGGTACATGGTTTATGGTTGATATGGCATACATATATGGGAACACATATTGGTTGTGGATCATCTTGTTGAAGTTTGGTGCATGGTTGATGCACTTGCGATGGTGCAGGTAGTAATACATGTTTGGTGCATGGTTGGTGCACTTGTAGATGGTAGATGATTGTGGGTGATAGTACTTGGTTAAAGTACATCATTTGTATTATTTTTTTAGCATATAATTTGATACACGATTTATGTTGAGAAACTTGTTGTGGTTCTTGGCTAGTACATTATTTTATGCTTGATGGTTGAGATACATATCTTGACACATGGTTTGTGGAACTTCGTTTATGATAGAGGAATATCATATGTGATATGACACTTGTTTGAGGCACATGGTTGGCATGCTGACGATGTTATCGGTACATTAATAGAGGCACTTGTTGATGATCATGATATATTATTGGTACACGTTTTAGCACATACTCTTGGCATATATACTTTAGTGGTGAGATCTTATTGTATGGTGTTGATGTGCATGGGTGGCACATGGTATGGCACATGATGTACATGGTTGATGTTTTTTTCATTATTCTCTATTCAATGTTGACAAATATTTTTGCTTCATGAAGTATGGTATGGAATGAGTGTGATGCATGGATAGGTCCAAGGATCATTCTTGTGTTCCAGTTGAGCAATAACATTTGCAATGGAAGTAGATTGGAGTAGTATCATATTATTCATCTTGTAGAGAAGATAGGGGGAGACATACCCATAGGGGGAGTTATTCTTATTCCCATGATTCAATGAGAAGAGATTCATTAGATGCAGGATAGAGAGATAGATGGTTGGAGAGAGAGCACAAAGGCATATTTATAGGGGGAGAGATGGTCACAGGGGGAGAATGAGTGACATGTATTCAACATTAAATCAGAGTGATATCTATTGTTCAAAAGGGGAGAGATTATTCATAGGAATCTCAAAGGAATGCAGAAAGGAGGAGCAACCCCAAGGAGAGTTTAGGAAGGGGGAGCAACCCCAAGGAGAGAACTACCCTTTTCCATTGATGTCAAAGGAGGAGAGATAGTCACATTGATGTGATTGAGATGACTATTGATGAAGACCATCTCCATGTCTACATGTTGCCATCAATGATTGGTGTTGATATCAATGTTGGTATTGCCATCAATGCCAAAGGGGGAGATTGTTGCATTATGTTGTCATTGATGTCAAACGATTGATGTCAAAGAGTTGATGTCTTGTCATAGTATCATTGATGTATTGATTGATGGCCTATGTTGTCATAGATGTAATTGATGTCAAAGGATTGATGTAATAGATGTCAAGTGGTGTCATAGTGATGTATTGTCATGGATTGATGTATATATGGGATGATGTAAAGGTTGGTCTTTGTTGTCTTGTCATGGATGATAGGAAGTACCAAATGGATGAATTCCAAAGTGGTCCCCTTATGGTGAAATCCCTCACAGGAAGACGCTTTGTGAAGTCCAAATGGTTAAGTGGTTGAGTTATCCTAAAAGTATGGTTAGGGAACCCAATTTTTTTTAAGGAATAATGTTATGAAGCTCAGTGAATTTGTCAGTAAGACTATTTTATATGGATAATGCTCATCATGCTTGTTTTCACCATAACAATTTTCAGACCAGGATCCAAATTTCATAAATTTAGCGAAATGTTGTATCAATGTGGAAGCATGATAGTTTGGGAGATCGGGCTATATCCATCAGAATATAGACAAATATAGAGAAGGCACAAAATTTATAACTCAGGGGAAAGTCGATCTTGAAGAAGCCCAGATCAACGACTAAGGCGCATATCGAAGAATGAAGCAGTGCGAAAGATAATTATTTGAAGGTGGGCTGGGAAAACTGTTATGGTTACATGGAGCACATCGGAGGTAAAAGAAGTTTGGATTAAACCACTCCAGCCAAAGCCCGATAATAAATGCACCATTTATTATATGTTTAATGTGCATAGTTTTTCTAGGAGTGCATTTCAACAACAAATATGGAATTTCTAAATGAAATTCCTCCTCACGTGAAAAGGTTTTATGGAGGTAAGATTTAAGTTTTACGAATTAAAGACATTAATGCTTATTTCCATGCAAAATATTTAAATGGGAAGATGCACATGAATGAATAGTTGGATAATTCTTTATCCAAAGATTTACAAAAGTAAAAGAAGAAGATAAAAGGTATTTTGCCAAAGAAGGTAAATTGGAAAAACATTACACAGTAAATGTTTTTCCACAGTGAAACGGTAAATTGGAAAAACATTACACAGTAAATGTTTTTCATAGGGAAATGGTAAAAGTAAATGTCTTTACAATGAAATGGTTAATTAGACAAACAATACATGGTCTTAAAAACCACGGGCATGAAATAAATTATGGAAATTTAATTTTACAGGATAAAAAAAAATATTTGGGAATTATTTTTATTTCAAATATATTATTCCCAAATGTTTAATGAGAATATGGATAAATGAAATTATATTTGAAAGATTATGAGTGAAATTTCAAAGAGAACGTGGCAGAAGAAGGAGTTGGAGCATTAGTGAATGTACGCACTAGAAATAATCACGCCAAGAACTATGAAGATGAACAACACACCAAACACATCACACCAAAGACGATCTATTGGGGCTTGGCCTTGACCCTCATATAGTCGTTGAAAAAAGGAAAAAATGACTGAGCTTTGTACTTGGCTCTAGTCAAATTCCAAGGAACTTTGAAAATTTTACACTTTTACAAAAAAAATCTGGCAATCTTGCCCCCCCTCAAAGTAAAAAACAAAAATTACTTCGAGTTACAAAATGAAGAAAACCTTTATGCACTTGGATGACAGCTAAGTTTGAAGTGACCTTCAAATGCACCAATTTACATGAATTTATTCCCACTTATGAAGACTTGCGCGTTTAAAGACATGCTTTACAATACTAACCATCCAACAAAACAACTCCTCGAATATAGCATAAATTATGAATATCACACAAAATCATCCTCAATTCTATAAAGCTCTTTTGATGTTACTTGGGGTCAATGCTAAACATCCTTAACACAAATTCAAAAATTGCTTATTTTTAAGCAGCACCAGCTCCCTTGCCCATGTTTTTCTGAATCTTTTTCAATTAGAACTCCAGTTCCCGACCCTCAAGAATATACCCATCAGCACGTCCACACTGGCCAGGGAAATACAACAAGAACTCTTTTACAACAATTACAAGATACGCCAAGAACTCTTTTACAGCCCAACGCATTGCTTCGTCTGGCAGGTTGTCCGAAGTTGATCCACACCTACAGCGCTCCAACAATTAAATTCCTCACGTAGTGTTAATTGCACCAGATTACACGAATCTTGTACCCTTCACACGAATCTTGCACCAGGTTACCTCGAACATCAGATTACATGAAATATTAAATGTGTTTTCATCAGTCTTGCGTTTAACCCAATTTCTCCTATGAAATCATTGAAAATCATATTGCTTATCCAACAGTATTGACAGACACGAATATTAGTCAAGCATCAATAATATTGATGCGTGTGTTCAAGCGGTAACCCGGGATTGTTTCTGAACTGTGCATTGTTTCTGAACGGGATTCACGACCATGGTTCAAATCTCCAGGAGTGTACTGGCGAGATTTATTTTTTGCAAAATAACGCAAATATACTATGTAGGTCAAATGATAACTCAATTTTGTAGGAACGCAGGCCAAGATTCGCGTGCACACATAATAATTTATTCACCAGTGAAAATAATTTATTTACCAGTGCGCACATTCTTTGGTTTCTTTGGTAGTCTATCTACTTGCATTACTTGAAAATGATGGACAAGCTTACAGAGGAGCAGATTTTTGAGTTCAAGGAGGCTTTCAGCTTGTTTGACAAGGATGGAGATAGATGTATCACTACAAAGGAGCTAGTGACAGTAATGCATTCTTTGCATTTTGAATCGTGCAGCGAAAATACTCAGAAATTACCACAACGTTTTAATGGCAGAAGACTGATTTTTTTAAAACAAGAACTTACTATGCCAGAAACTAATTCGCCATGGACAAATTTATCAAGTTTCAGGATTTTCAATTTGCAAAAATGAATTTTGCTGAGTCTAATGACTGAAATCTGAAATTAACAACAATTTCTTTTCCCTTTTTAAAAAAAAATAAAATTGGAACAATAACTGACCGATTTACTGACAGAGTATGCGCCGACTTTCCTTGGTCTGTAACGCAAGGATCTCTTCCACAGATCAACAAATCTCTTCTTTAGTTCAGCAACATTACTGGAGCTCTGATACCACAATAATGGCCGAAGTGTCCTCAGACACACAATTTTATTAATAGGAAAAGAAATTACATAAGAAACTTTGCAAGAGTTTACACCCGAACAACTCAATACTCTTGCAAAGAGCTATATATAAGCTAAATGTCCTAACAAACTCAAGATATGGATCACTTATTAAATAAACAAGTGTCCATTTACAATAAATGCTATCTTAACAATCTTAAAACAATACTCCTATTTTAGAGCCTAAGATACGACACCTCTTTAGAGTCATATCTTTTACAACAATAAAGTATTTCTAAAAATCTACATTTATTTATTAAATAATCTAGATTATTAATTTAATATTCTAAATTAATAATCTTTTTATTCTAACTTTATAAACTATGATAATTGTATTTTGGATTATCTAACATTCCCCCCTATGATCCAAAAATACAGTACAACATATACCAAGTTCATCCCTGAACTTAGTAAATTTTATTCTTCCAAGAGGTTTTGTGAAAATGTCAGAGATATGATCTTCTGAAGGACAATAAATCGGCTTGATGACATCCTTTGCAATAAGTGATCTGATATGATGATACTTGGTGTCCACGTGCTTTGTCTTTGAATGAAAAAATGGATTCTTGGCAAGTTTAATGGCTGACTGGCTGTCGATGAATAATGATGTAGCTTCTGCTTGAGAAATGCCCAAGTCCTGTAAAATCCTGCGTAACCAAACAATTTCACATGTTGCTTCCCATGCTGAGATGTATTCTACTTCTGCTGTAGAAGTAGCAACTGTAGCTTGTTTCTTACAATTCCAAGATACTGTTGTTGAACCCATGTTCATTAAATAACCTGATGTTGATGCGCGATCATCAATACTCCCTGCAAAATAAACATCTGAAAAACCACCAAGTACAAAATTTTTAGTCTTTTTGAAAAGAAGACCAAAATCTTTTGTTCCTTGGATATATCGAAGAACTCTTTTAGCTGCATTCTAGTGGCTGTCTTGTGGTTGTTGCATAAAGTGAGAAAGAATACTGACTGCATAAGATAGATCTGGGTGAGTTTTGGTCAAATAAATCAAGCTGTCAATCAACTGTCTATAAATAATGTTGTCTACCAATTCCCCCCCTTCAAATTTTGAAAGTTACAAGTTTTGTTCCATAGGGGTAAGAGATGGTTTACAATCCTGCATGCCAAAATGCTGAAGAAGTTATGCTGCATACTTA
>JASDQU010586785.1:85174-95554 GCA_032191745.1 Picea mariana | reverse complement strand
TTCGGTTGCGTCCTCCCGGTTTACAGAAGAAAGCAATGTGGGTAGAGGGTTGTTTCGTGGACAACCTCCAAATGTGTAGAATATGCCCTAGATAACAGACGCCCCACATGTTAGGCAAGAGGAAAAAATTGCTCAACTAAATAGAATAGTTAGGCAAATGCAGAATGAAATAATTCAGCTAAGAAGGAATGAGGAACTAGGATCTAGGTAGCGACATCAGAATGCAGGCATATCGACGCATGGTTTTAGAGAAAGGACTGATCGAGAACAAAGGGTTGATGATCTCATTCCTAGACAAAGGTCCCCTCAAGCTCCTAACCCCAATGCGGTTGTGATGGAGGAAGCTTACAATGATGCCCTTGAAGGGCTCGATGAATTCATATAACATCAAGGTGAGGGTGATGAAGTACCTCAATGAGTCTTAGAATCATTGGAAATGGATGACTACACTCTATCATTCACGAAAGCATGCCTAGAAGAAGAGGAGTAGTTGAATGCAGATCTGTTCCTCCAAGATAAYGTGGTCCAAACAAGGGCACAATTGAACAAGTTCAAGTCAAAAGGTCCCAATTTTCCCTAAATAGATAAAACAAAATGTCCTAGAGGTGGCCCAACAACCCCCCCTACATTAGGAWTCATTCCTCAACCRRCSATTCCCATAAATGCAACAACCAGGACTGAAGGTAGGAGCAAAGCATGGAAGACTTCATGTATGGCCGATAACAKTCTTGATGATTTGACCAAGATGCAAATTAGCCTCCCATTCTTTGAGGTGGTAAAGATATGTCAACAAAAGGAGAACCTTCTCAAGATATTGGGGAATGAGAAACAACAKAGCGCTAAGATGGAGGCAATTGTCATTAACACTCAACCACACAATCCAACAACCAAGAGAGAAGGAGGTAAGATTCCTCCATTCTTCATTTCTTTGGAAAACCATGATTTAATTTTGCATAATTGTATGGTTGATAATGGTTCCACAAATAATATCATGCCACTTTCTATAATGAAAGCCAGGGGTTGGAATGTACCAAACATTATGAAGCCGATGAAATTATTTATGCCATTGAATCTAGAAAGGTCCTTGCATACAGAGAAATAAAAGACTTTTGTGCATGGATCAACACCGCTCATATCAACACTGTTTTTAAATATCATAGTGGTAGATTTACCCGTAGCATATGGTATCATCCTCGGAAGGGAATGGTGCTATCTGCTTGGAGGATACATGATGAATGATGGTAGTTGCATGATGCTTCCAAACAAAGATGGAGAATTCACCAAGGTACCATACGAGAAAAAGAGCCACATCCCTTTCAAGAAGAAAGGGGTTGAAGCAATCGTTGATTATATTGATTCATGTTTGGGAAACTATGCTATTTTTTGGATTGAAGACATAGAGGTTCAGAGCAAGGACAATTCCCAGTTCTCAGGATTTTGGAAAGTGTCCTTTGATGGTGCTAACTCCAAATTCAGAGTTGGAGTTGGTGTGATGTTAAAGAGCACTATGACATAACTCTATCCTCATGCATTCAGGTTGCAGTTCGAGTGCACAAACAACACAACTGAGTACAAATTGTTGGTTCAAGGATTAACACATGCTCATCAGATCAACGACTTTGTAGTGATGGGTGATTCTAAGCTAGTAGTCAATCAAGTTCGAAAAAGGTATAACATCAAAAAGGAGAGATTGAAAGCTTATATAAGAAGGGTGTGGGACCTCATTCAAACCTTCGACTCCTTTAATATAGTATTTATTCCTAGAGAAAGGAATCAAAGAACCGATTCACTCACAGTTTCAACCTCCATTTTCAATCTGAATTTGTCCTTGACCAATGATTCTTTCAAGGTCAAGATGATTTGTTGTCCTTCAGTTCCAAATAATGAAGATTTTTGGTAAGTTTTCCAGAATGATGAACATATTGCTAGATTCCTTTCAATGACAAAGAAAATAGATCATGTTCTTGAAAAAGCCGGTGCTTCACAAAAACACGAATTCTTGGATAAAGTAGAATTCTCAATCTCAGATAAGGATCGGACGTCAAGGTCCTCAATCACCTTGGAATCCCTCTTCACTAGAGATGATCACATGAAGGGATCTAGATCGCATGAAGAAGCATCGCTCAGAAAAGTCCAGGATACTCACAAAGTCAACATTGGTACCCTAGAGGAGCCAAAATTTTTAAACCTGGGCAATACATGTACAAAAGATGAAGCTGATCAATGTATTCAATTTTTTAAAGGATTCTAGGATGTCTTTGCATGGACGTATGATGACCTTAAGGAACATGACAAAAGCATTATCCAAAACATTAGAGCATTAAATGAGGGTGCTAAGCATGTTAGGTAGAAACCCATAGTAATCAACCCTAAGTTGAAGCCACTAGTCAAGATGGAACTCGACAAGATGAATAAGGCTGGAATTTCTTAATTCGACACTCAGACTTAATCTCAAACCCAATGGTGGTTAGGAAGAAGACAAGGGAGATTTTCCTTTGTGTGGATTCCAGGGATCACATTCGAGCATCCATGAAGGATAATTATCCTCTTCCGAACATGGAGATGCTATTGCAACAAGGTACATATTTGGTGATGATGTCCATATTGGATGGGTTTTCAAGATACAACCAAGTGCCCGTGGCAGTGGATTTCAGGCACATGGCATCTTTCAAATCTTTCTTTGGCTAGATCGTTGATTCAAATCTTCAAAAAGACCATATCAACAAATTAGAGAAATTGGCATAAGAAGCTGAGCGATGCTCTTTGGGCTAGAAGAATCATGCTGAAGAATAGCACGAAGCATTCCCCATATTCTTTGGTATACATAAAGGATGCCAGTCTTCCTATGCATTTGGAATTGAACGGATTTGCAATAGCCACCATTTGGAATTTTGATAAGGGGGAATTGGTCTTACTATGGAACAAGGATAAAGATAAATAATCTCTACATTCCAAATTTGATGACCTTTGGATTGGGCCCTATCAGATCTAAAAAATATGCAGATTCAACTCTTACATGTTCAAGGGTATGGATGGAGTTCTGGAGAGGTTCCTGTTAATGGATGACATCTTAGACATTTTTTTTTCATGAACAACTCCTCGACCTTTATGGGAATTGTGTCATAGTTTTGTCATTGTTTATACCATCGTTACTTCACTTCTTTCCCTGCTTCTTCCCACCCTTATAGATATTTTTCAATTTTTGCTTTCACTCTTATTTTTCCTTGGACTCCATCACCCAATGGATCCAGGATTTCTGGTGTTCTCAACATCCCACATGGGGTTATTGTACCATAGTTGGAGCTGAATGTTGATATGTTATCCCTACTACCCTTGTAGCCTTTGTTTCATGAAGGTTCTCCACTTTTAAACTTATTAGTAAGCAGATGCAGGGTGGTAGAACCCTTCTCAAAAGCCCCAACATCTGCACCCAAATCATACCTAAGTTTTCCATGCAGAGACGAGAGGTGAAAACCCTCATAAATTTCTCCCACATGACCGCATGTCCAGATACCCCCCACTTCACACACATATTGCTATGCATGGTCCCATACTTAATATTTTATTTTTCAAGTCTTCCATTGCAAAGATTCCCTTTTATGCAAAGATTTCATCCCACTTACCTTTCTCTGTTCTCCACGGCCCTCATTTTGCACCATCATTGCATTTCCCTATTCCCCGCACGTGCATACTGACAAACCCTCGCACCTACGTTGCTCTATCTTCTTGCAAGCCCACATGCTTGCATCCCTGCACTCTCACAACCCACAAAATGACACCCTTTGCATCCACACACTCTCACAACCCGCAAAACAACACTCCTTGCATCCCCGCACTTTCAGAACCCACAAAACGACACTCCCACATGCACGCATTCTCACACTCCCACATGCACGCATTCTCACACTCCCACTGCCTACATCACCGCAACTCGCAAAACGACACCCCCCACATCCATGCACTTTTGCAAAATGTCACTCTCACATGCCCACTTGCTTGCAGTCCCACAACTTGCAGTTACGCAACCCGTCCTCTCGCACTGTGTGCCACATCATGCTCCCAACGTCCCACCCGCATACCTTGTAATTATATGCTCATATGCCACATGTGATTCTAATTTGATGGAAGCAAAACTGGGTGCACTAAAGGCAGACCAATTCACAATTAATCTATTTCCTTCTATTCATAAGGACACTTCCACACATTGACTTTTCTACGCCATAATGCTCATAAGCAAAGTGGTTTTGTAACAAAAACCCAAATGAGCCCCATTTTTCCTTAAGCCAAGGTGACATCATTCACTTGTGCATCAAGAGATGGACAGTTAATGATCAACAAATGACATAGATTTGCACATAAATAGAAAGCACAAAGGGATTTTGGCTTGAGTGCTTATCTTGCACATAATCAAATTGAATCACTGCTGATTCCTTTCCAACCATATCATGGAAATGGGTCACTAGGACATTCCCTTGGGTCAAACGTGGCAACAACAATAAACCAAGAACCCATTGAAACTAATAGTCCAAACAATTGAGTGAGATCCACCTTTTAATCGATCGGGGAGAGAGAAATGATTTGATGACTTGGAAAAATTTTCATAGGAAGAACTTCTACGATGGCTGGTCAGTTTCATGAGCGATAATAAAGATCAATCAGTCATGGTGCACCAACAATGAGAAATGTTAAAGAGCGTCGAGGATGATTTTTGTGGAATCATGGTAAAACAAGACATAATTGTGGCATTGTTATGTAATTATATTCAAGAAGGGCTCAACGGTGTATTAAAAACAATTGTCGATCCACCATAGTCTTGGAGATCAAAGAAACGACTACGACGGTTCGGCCGAACTTGCTCCCTCTTATTTAAATAATGAAAAAGAAACCACAAGGATTCTTATCTGCTATCATTTTTGTAAGAATAATAATTTGTTTGAAGCATTTCTCTCACTTTTATTCTTTCTCAGTCTGCAAATCATCCAATATTGTCATTTATAATGTTGTCTGTATATAAGACTGATTTTTGATTGCTTCTTTTGTCTTCCAGGTTATCTTTGCTTGATATATAGTCCATATGAGCTTCATCCCCTCCCACCGAGGAAAACGCATTTCCTATTTCTTATTTAATCATCATGAATATTGTGTAGTGTCAAGTTGTTGCATACATTTTATTTGATATTGATTAGTCAATCTATATTTATTTTTGAAATCCCACAAAGACCTATCTTAGAGCTCATGACTTTTGTGGTTTCATAATTCTATTTGAGCATAAAATCTCGAGAACGCGTTTCCTTTACATCCCATGATATGAAAGTTGCTAAACCATTTAAAGTTCTCTAAATGAACAATTTTTGCTGCTTCTTGTTTAGTTCATTTTGCTTTCGGACATATCATTGTGTCTTGTTATGATATGGAGATGGATATGATACAATGTTATGAGCTATTTTCTTTTCTTATGATTATTTTTTTTAAAACCATTCTTTGCCTATTCCACTCTCATGCATTAATGTGATGAACGATGAAAACATTGTTTATAAATATGGACATAATTATTATCTAAGTGAAAAATGGACATACACCACCTCTTTAAAAATGTAAAGGGTATTTTAGAATTCCCATAGAGATACCCTATAAAGTCGTCTCTTCCTTGAAAAGAAAAAGATCAACAATGCACTAAACAAGTTTTATAAAGTTGTCTCTTGTCCTTGAAAAGAAAAAGATCAACAATGCACTAAACAAGTTTTGAGTTTCGAGGTACACTTTAGTTCAGCTCAAAATAAGGATGACCCTATCATATTAAAGGGTAATCGAAAATATTATTGAACTTCATTATAAAATATTACATAAATGCTTGATATTGATTTAATTCTAAAGGATAATAGAATCTAAGTGTTGATTAAAAGTTTGTTTCATTAAAAATAATATATGTTTAAGGATCACATGATGTAGTTAAAGAGTTAACATACATTAACACAAAAAAATATTATGTTTTAGGTTACATTGGTGATTTTTATATTAGTGGCACATTAGGATGGCATATTTGAAAAGACACCATTTTGTTAAAGGACACATTGAGGTATTAAGTGAAAGGGTTGATTGGAAGGTGTATCTTCAATTTTAACATTTAAATATTGTAAATTTAAAAGGTATTTGAAAAAACAAATTATGATTATTGTGCATACAATACATTGTTTAAATGGAGTTAATAATGATGTATTATACTATTTTAATCAAAATTAAAACTGATATAATAATAAAAGGAAAAATAATTAACACGAAGTTAAAGAAAGAACTCATTAATTTTAGATGTGTATATTAATGAGCCAATCCTCGAACTATTACCTTCAAGGAAATGGTTTAGCTGAATCAACCAACAAATTACTGATTCAAATCTTTAAAAAGACCATATCAACAAATAAGAGAAATTGACATAAGAAGCTGAACTATGCTTTTTGGGCTAGCCGAATCTTGTTGAAGAATAACATGAAGCATTCCCCATATTCTTTGATATATAGAAAGGATGCCATTCTTCCTGTGTATTTGGAATTGAACGCATTGGAAATAACTACTAGGATTGATGATGAAGAGGGGGTCATCCCTTTGCAGACAAGTCACTACCAGTTGATGTAGTTGGAAGAACACATGTACATGCAACTTTGGCTTTTCGAAAAAGGCAGGAGGCAACAAAGAGGTACTTTGACCAGAACTCCACAATGAAGGATTTCCACAAGGAGGAATTGTTCTAACCATGGAACAAGGCTAAAGAGAAATCATCTTGGCATACCAAATTTGATGCCCTTTGGATCGAGCCCTATTAGATAAAAGAATACACAGATTCAACTCTAACATTCTCAAGGGTATGGATGAAATTATGGAGAAGTTTCCTATGAATGGGAGACATCTCAAACATTTTTTTTTTCATGAACAACTCTTCGAACTTTATGGGCTCCATGTCATAGTTTTGTCATTGTTTATACCATTTTTACTTCACTTCTATTCCTGCTTCTTCCCACCCTTATATATATATATATTTGTCAGTTTTTGCTTTCACTCTTGTTTTTCCTTTGACTCCATCGCCCAATGGATCTAGGATTTATGGTGTTCTAAACAAACCACAAGGGGTCACTGTTCCACAGTTAGAGTCGAATGTTGATATGTTATCCCTACTACCCATGAATCCTTTGTTTCCTGAAGGGTCCCCACTTCTAAATTTCTTTAGTAAGCAGATGTAGGGCTATAACACCCTTGTCAAAATCCCTTTCAACTACACCCGAATCATAACCAAGTCTACCATGCAGAGGTGGGGAGGTGAAAACCCTCAAAAATTTCTCCCACATGACCGCATGTTCGCATAACCCCACTTCACATACATATCGCTCCACATGGTTCCATACTTAGACTATTTTTCAAGTCTTCCACTGTAGAGATTCCCTTCTATGCAAAGATTCCATCCCACTTACCTTTCTTTGCGCTCCACAACCCCCATTTTTCACCCTGCACTTTCACATCACCAAAATTTCACTTCTGCAACACTTAGTCATTTTTCTAGCTTCTGCCATCCCTGCATTTCCCTTCACACCCGCATACCTGCAAACCTTTGCACCCACATTTCCCTATATCCCCACAAGCCCACAGTCCTGCATGCCTGCATCCCTGCACTCTCGTAACCCACAAAATGACACACCCCACATCCCCTCACTCCCGCAACCCGCAAAACGACACCTCTGTATCCCCTCACTTTCACAACCCCTAAAACGACACTCCCACATTCCTACATCCCCTCACTCCTGCATGCCTACATCATCTCACTCCCGCAACTCACAACCCGCAAAATGACACCCCCCACATTCATGTACTTCCACAAAACAACACTCTTGCATGCCTGCATCCCTGCACTCCCACATTCCTACACCCCACATACCCGTAGTCTCGCAATTCGTACTTCCGCACTGCATGCCATGTCATGCTCCCAATGCCCCACTCGCATAACATGTAATTTTTCGCTCATATGCCACATGTGATTCTATGAAGGAAACGAAATTGGGCACACTAAAGGTAGGCTAGTTCACAATTGATCTATTTCTTGCTATTCATAAGGATGCTTCCACGCGTTGACTCTTCTACGCCAACATGATCATAAGCAAAGTGGTTTTGTAATGAAAAAGGAAATGAGCCCCAATTTGCCTTAAGCCAAGGTGACATCATTCACTGGTGCATCGAGATATGAACTACTGATGATCAACAATTGACATAGATTTACACAAAAATAGAAAGCATGAAGGGCTTTTGTCTTGAGTTCTTATCTTGCACATAATATAATCATTGTTGATTCCTTTCCAACCATATCCTAGAAATTGGTCACTAGGACATTCCCTTGGGTCGAATGTGGCAAGAACGATAAACCAAGAACCCATCGAAAGTAACGGTCCAAACAATCAAGCAAGATCCACCTTTCAATCAACCATGGAGAGAGCAATGATTTGATGACTTGGGAAACTTTCCAGAGGAAGAACTTCGGCAGAGGAAGAACTTCGGCGGTGGATGGTAAGTTTCACAAACGATAATAAAGATCAATCATTCAAGGTGCATCAACAATGTGACACATTAAAGAGAGATGAGGATGATTTATGCATAATCAGGGTAAAATAAGACATAATTGTGGCACTGTTACATGATTATATTCAAGAAGGGATCAATGATGTATTAAAAACAATTGTTGATTCACCAGTCTTGGAGATTAAAGAAATGACTACGACGGTTCGACTGAACCTGCTCCCTCTTACTTAAAGAATGAAAAAGAAGCCACAAGGGTTCTTCTCTGCTATCATTTTTGTAAGTACAAACATTTTTCTGAAGCATTTCTCTCACTTTTATTCTTTCTGACTCTGCAAATCATAGAGTCTTGTCATTCAAAATGTTGTCTGTATACAAGAACAGTTTCTGACTATTTCTTTTGTTTTTCAGGTTACCTTTGTTTGATATATGGTCCATGGGAGATTCATCCCATCCCACTTGCATTTCCTATTTCTTGTTTAATCATCGAGAATATTGTGTAGTGCCAAGTTGTTGCACACATTTTATTTGATATTAAACAATCAATTAGTATTTATTTTTGAAATCCCATAGAGAGCTATCTTGGGGCTCATGACTTTTGTGGTTTCAGACTTCTATTTGAGTGTGAAATCTCGAGAATGAGTTTCCTTTACATCCCCATGATATGAAAGTTGCTAAATCATTTAAAGTTCTTTGAAAAGATAATTTTTGTTGCTCTTTGTTTTGTTCGTTTTGTTTCAGACATATCATTATGTTTTTCCATGATAGGAAGATGAATATGATACAATGTCATGGGATATTTTCTTTCCTTATGATTTTTTTTCTTTAAATTGTTCTTTGCCTATTCCACTCTTAGGTATTAGTGGGATGAATGATAAAAAACATTGTTTATAAATATGGACTTAATTATTATCTGAGTGAGAAATAGACAAACACCGCCTCTTTAAAATTGTAAAAGGTATTTTAAAATTCCCATAAAAACACTTTGTAAGATTGTCTCTTATCCCTGACTGTAAAATAAATCAACAATACACGAAATAAGTTTTGAGATACACTTTAATTGAACTCAAAATAAGAATGACCCCTATCATATTAAAAGTTAATCATCAATATTCTTGAACTTCATTATAAAAATATTACATAAGTACTTGATATTGATTGTAAATAACACAATGAAGGATAATATAATTTGAAAATTGGATTAAATGTTTAGTTCATGACAAATAATATATACATAAATGCTTGATATTGATTTTAAATAACACAAAAGGATAATAGAATTTGAAAGATTAAAAATGTGATTCATGAAAAATAATGTGTTTAAGCATCACATGATGTAGTTAAAAGAGTCGACTTACATTAACAAAAACTATAATATTATGCTCTTGTTTAGGTTGACTTTTATCTTAGTGACATATTTGAAAATACACCTTTTCTTTTTTTGAAGGGACATATTGAGTTCTTAAGTTAAAGGGTTGATTGAAACGTGGACCTAAATTGAAATATTGTAAATTTAAAAAGTATTTGTAAAAATAAATTAATTATTGTGCACACAATACACTATTTAAATGGAGTAAATAATGATCTATTACAATATTTTAATAGAGTTTAATGAAAATTAAAATTGATATAATAATAAAAGGTAAAATAATTAACACTAAGTTTAAGAAAGAGTTTATTGAGTTTAGATGTGCATTTTAAAATGTAAAATGAAGAAGATTGTAACTTTCAACTTGTGTATAAAGTTTATGATGACCACAAATTAGAATTTTTTTTTATGTTTATTTAATAAATAATAATAATAATAATAATCTAATTTGCATGTAT
>JASDQU010586784.1:26375-43402 GCA_032191745.1 Picea mariana | reverse complement strand
GGTACAGGTTGATGCATGGTTCAGATTTATTGGTATAGGTTTACAACGGTATATCTCATAGTGATAGTGTGACAGTGGTTCCATCATTCTACTTCTACTTCAGGGCGGTTGGATGGGGCAAGGACAAGTGGTTGTAGCCACCTTTTGGTTGTAGCCGAAGAAGATAGGGGGTTGTAGCCAGAGAATTGGGGAGTTGGAGATTCCCTTAGGTTGTAGCCTGAGAAACTAGGGGGTTGGAGCCTCCTTCCAATTGCAGCTAGAAAACAAAGGAAGTTGGCACTTCCAATGAATGTAATTCTTCAAGACATATAAGAAAATGCATTCCATGGTTTTCTCCTGATTTGGGTTTACATGTAAAACATTGGTGTACTGTGTATGTGTATGATTGTTCATTTGTTCATTGCTTATTTACTCTGCAGTTATTGGATGATAATGATTCATTGATATAACACTTGGATTATATGGTTAAAAAGGATTAAATTTTTCTATTACTGATTCACCCCCCCTCTCAGTAATCCAATAGTTACAACCCCTACCAATCCCACAATGGAAATGGGAAACCATCTCCATGGATTTCATCATTGGACTACCAAGGTCAACCAAGCAAAATGATGCCATCATGTCATGGTGGACAAGCTGAGAAAGTTTGCTCAGTTCATCCCTGTCAAGTCAACTTGCAAGGCGATAGATATTGCCAACATCTTCATGAAGGAGATATTCAGAATGCATGGCATGCCCAATAAAATTGTATCTGACCGAGATACTAAATTCACTTCAAGTTTTTGGAAATCCCTAATGGCCGGTTTGGAGACAAAATTGTTATCCAACACAACTTATCATGCCCAAACTGATGGACAGACAGAAAGAGTGAACCAAATAGTAGAAGACATGCTAAGGATGCATGTAATGCATCATCATAAGAAGTGGGAAAACTACCTACCATTGGTAGAGTTTGCTTACAATAACGGTTATCAAGAATCCTTGAAGATGGGCCCTTTTGAAGCCCTCTATGGTAGACAATGCAAGATTCCAATCAGCTGGAGAAATCCAGTGGACAGAATTACAATCGGACCTGACATGCTAAAAGAAATGGAACAACAAGTGGCTCAGATAAGACAAAATCTAAAGATTTCTTAGGATAGACATAAAATTTACACCGACAGAAAGATAACTCTTAGAGAGTACAAGACCGGAGACCGTGTCTATCTCAGAGTTAAACCCAGGAAGAGTTCCCTGAGAATGGGATACTATGCCAAATTAGCACCTCGGTATTGTGGACCCTTTGAAGTCTTAGATAGAGTGGGACCTACAGCCTATAGACTAGCACTTCCTCCCACTGTAAAGGCACATAATGTTTTCCATGTTTCATTACTAAGGAAATATGTACATTAAACTAATCATATAATTGACTGGTCTGCGATCCAGTTGGAACCGAAGGGAAAATTCATTCTAGAA
Organism: Picea mariana; assembly: GCA_032191745.1. NCBI lineage: Eukaryota > Viridiplantae > Streptophyta > Pinopsida > Pinales > Pinaceae > Picea > Picea mariana. The sequence goes on along the minus strand of JASDQU010586784.1, from coordinate 41,947 downwards.
CCCCAATGCATATTAGACAGGAAGGAAACCTCACTCAGGAACTGAACCATTGCACAGGTCAAGGTGCAATGGAAACACTTTGGCACAGATGAGGCTGCGTGGGAAATGGAAGATGCCATGAGACATGCATATCCAAGGTTTTTTACTTCTGTACATACATATCATGTTGATAGACATCGAGGACGATGATTCCTTTAAGGGGGAGGCAATTGTAACACCCTGTTTCCCCCATTCTATAAATATAACTATATGGGTCGAGGAACTATGGAAAACTTAAAAGTGTGAATGTTTGATTTGATGGACCTTGTGTAGAAGATCGATGAATGTACATTCTGATTATTTTAATAGAAAATGTTACATGTTGCATGACTGCTGAAAGAGGGGATGTGATAAGAGAGAGACCACGATTTCTAATGAAAAGGTGGTGGAGGGGACCCAGAATGGTTGTGTTAACCTCCACCAAACCAGTACCATGCTGGAATTTAATTGCTCAGATTAGAACAACCCTCTGACCCAGAAATGAATTACCGTCAGGCTGGTAGGTGGGAAGGCCTCCTCAAGAGTTAATGAGGGGATGGGGTGGATTTCCCATCTATAAGGCTCCCGGACTTGACCACGGATGGGGAAATTCGAGCCACACACAATATTTCTAAGGAAGGCAAGAAAGGAAGCATGGGGGTGGGCAGAGGGGAGCTACGAAAAAATGCAGAGACAATAGCGGAAACTCTCGGGTCCAAGGAAGGATTGAAGGTGAAAAGGGAGTTATGATCCCAGGGAATGGAGACTGATTCAGGAGAAGGAGAGTAACCTTCGTCCTCATCTATTCCTATATAGGGAGAAGGAGAGTAACCTTCGTCCCTAACTTCCACTGAGCTGGAAGTAAGATATTGAATCTCAAAGCATCGTTGCCTAAGCTCGGGGGTGGCCAGTGATAAATCCAGTGGGAGTGACTGATCCTATGGTTGGGTGGAAATGAGCACCCCTCTCAGTAGTCGCATCACACCTTATGGTTTTGATAAGTGTTTCTTTCATGCTTTGTGCTTCAACTGGAAATAATGAGTGCATTCTTATATTTATACACCTGTAAATGGTTTCTGTATTGAATGATTTAGTTAAGAGTATGCATTCGTCCCTTGAGGACTTTTATATTTGATTAATTTCCCTTATGCTCTAGTTTAATTCCTCGAGAATACTCGCCCCAGAGAATTTCATCACTGTCTCAGATTCGAGTGAGTACTCCCTTGATTTTAGAGGTTGAACCCCGCAAACACTGCAAGGATGGGGTCTATTTAGCTCAGGAGAGCTAGTGCAGGTATGCACCAAGTCTCTGCAAGGTGGGAAAAGACCGAAACCGTATTAGGTCCTAGAGTTGAGGAATGAACGTAAGGAGTGCACGGAAGAATTCTTCCAAGTGTTACATTCAAGAGAAAGAGTGCAAAACTCTTAAGTCCTTTAGAGCCAACAAAGCTTCGGAAGAATAGTGAGGTTCGAGTATCGAATGGGGATATCTTTTCATTTAGAAGATGAACATATGAGGTTCGTTCGAGAGGTCACAGGGTCTAGCACGACCGTTATATTTGAAGAAGGGGCACAGATGTTAACACCTCGACTCCTTCAGTCTTCGCAAGACCGCACATCGAGAGATTCACTCGTTGTCATGAATAGACTCCCGAAACCCAAAGTTTTGACATGTTCTAGGTTGTATATCTAAGGATCCATCTGAACCCTCCTTGACCGTTAGATCTGAGTGTGAGGACCAATAGCTGTTAGATCCAGGAAATGTGCACGAGGGTTAAACCCTTCGAAAGTATACAGGAGAATGGACTTTGCCAAGTCCCAAAGTTCCAAAGTCATCATAACCTTCCATCGTCAGGGTAGATAGATGGCATTAGATCCGAGAGTTCAAGGATTTGGACTTCAGAAGATTTACAAGGGAAAGAATGGAGTTATGATAATTCACAATATGCAAAGTTGTGATTTGATCCTAACCGTCCATCCAGGAGGACACATGGTGAGAGATCAACATTTCACTGACTCACGATCTAGGGAAGTCAAAGGGTGGAGTTGTGAGAATTCGCGATATGTGAAGTCACGATTTGATCCTAACCATCCATTGAGGAGGACACGTGGTGAGAGATCAGCATTTCCCTGACTCGCGACCCAAGGAAGTCAAAGGTTGGAGTTGTGAGAATTCTTGAAGTTGCGATTTGATCCTAACCGTCCATCCAAGAGGACACGTGGCAAGAGATCAACATTTCGCTGACTCACAACCCAGGGAAGTCAAAGGGTGGAGTTGTGAGAAATCATGAAACATGAAATCACTATTTGATCTAAGACGCTAGATCGTGGGGAGTTGTGAGCCATCGATCCGATGCTCGCAAATATCGGGAAATCGAGAATCGGGAGAATAGAGGTGAACCAACCTCCCAAGTCTCGAAACGCGAAATTGCAACTTGATCATATCCATAAATTGAAGGAAGATCGTGGACCGTAGATCTAGTCTTATCGGGAGATCGCAACTCAGGAAGTCGAAAGTAAGAGTTCTGGGAACTTGCGAAATGCGAAATCACGATTTGATCTAAGCTATTGGATCGAGGAGAGATCTGGGCTGTTGAATCATTAGAGGGAAGGACGAGTAAGTGAAATTCGTGAGACGTGAAGTCGTGAAACGCAAAATCATGACGTGCCTTTCGATTTGGTGACTGGTCACAACCTTGCTCACATAAAGGGAGGGGATTATCCAAGAGATCTATCGCCTAAATACGCTGAAGCTTAAAGGCATTAGGGAGAAAGTCACAGGTTCCATATAAAATGTGCTTTAAGGGAAAGAAGACTTGTCCAATGGATTTTAAGTTCTTCCTTGACTTCCATTGACCAGGATTAGAGACCATGGATGGAGGAATCGACTAATTGAGGAGAAAGAATTTTATTTTTTTTATTAATTTATTTTTGACCCGTCGTGGGTGTGTTACACGCTGGCTATGTTGGCTCTCAGGCTCAGAATCTACCATTAAACTTGGTTGTGATCACATCATTGGGATGGAATCATCAGTCACACTTTCACCACAGTTAATTTCTCATATGCACTCAATTAACATCTGGTACCTTTATCAAATAAAAGCGACTTCCAGAACTGAGCATCAACTAGATAGTTGGGACACCAACACAACCTTAGGACTCAACCCATAATTAGCTTTTGAATGGAAAAAATTTTGTTTACCCCTCACGCACTTAGGTATTTGCCTCAACGATGCAGAAGATCAACCACAATGGCCAGGGGGTGACTGTTCGGTTAAAATAACTGTCCACAATGTTTACAATGGAATCTTGAATTCACTTTGGCCGACAACTACTAGAGGCTGGAAAAAACGTATCTGGAGCTGGAATATTCTACCCAAGGTAAAATTGTTTACCTAGTTGTTGACCAATTACAAGTTAAACACTTGGGATGTTCTTCTAAAAAAAGGCGGGTTTGGTCCAAGCTTTTTCCATTTATGTTGTCTAGATTCGGAAACAACATAACATCTCTTTATTAATTGTTTCTTCACAAGATAGGTCTGGAAAAAAACCACTTTGACTCTAAATCTCACTTCTTCCTAGGATGGAGTTTCACTCCCGGACTGTTTTAAAACCTGGGCACAAAAAGAACACAAGCACATTCATCTACCATCCACTATCCACTTGACGATCTGGCTTGAAAGAAACAACAACATTTTTTATAATGGGACTCCATCCTCAACTATTGCAGCTTATATAGCTCTTGGAATCTATAATTCTTGGAATGATTCAAATGCCAAAAAGACAAGACTTCAATGCACATTAAAGGTACCTGAAATTGATGATGTCCATGGTTTGATGGAGCTATGATCACAAATGGGTCACTAAGTGTTGCCGGAGGATTGATCACAATCACCCATAACACCTTCTACAAATGGACATTCGACTGTGGCCCAGGCACCAACACCAGGGAAGAACTTTTAGGTTCTTGGGCCACACTATACTTAGCATCCAGACTCTACAGAGATTCCCTACAGGTACTTAGAGATTCCATTATCGTCATTGAATGCTTGAGTGGTAGAGGAAAACTCCAAGCAATCTCGCTCTTGGCTTGGAAGGACAGAATTAGACTTCTACAACCATCCTTTAAAAAAATAAGCTACAATCACATTTATCGCGAGCATAATAAATCTGTTGATCTTCTCTCAAAGTTTGCGCTCCAGGAAAAAGCGGGGATCATTACATATCATCTCTAGATAGATGGCCATGAGGGCCCACCACTCTTCCTATCCCTGTGCTAAGATCAGTTTATTATTTAATCCTACTTCCTTAGTGGATTTTCTAGACATGAAAGATATATTTTCTTCTGATCACAGGTAGCATATCCTTTTTGAATCGCATCTTCATGGCTGCACACTCTTACAACCTCTTCGTCAGTCTTTTCACACCTGAAAATACTCCTTGCTACTTCCTTCTTTTATAACTCTCTCACTTTGTTGGTTGAAAGACTACAAAATGGAAAAGTTATAATCTTCTTTTCATTGCTGCGATTGTAACCACATATTTAGAACACAATTACATAATATATAATGAGAAATTTTCCAGTTGGAAAAAAGTTACCATGTCTTTTCACAATCCACTAGATTAACGGTAATGTCTCTTCACTTTTTCACCAAATAAAAGTGGTTATCGAATATTTAGAACAGGGTGGCTGACAATGGTCGGTAATGTCAATTATGGCAGGCACACCACGACGGTGGTAGGTAATGTCAGTTATTTCAGGTACAACATATCAGATGAAAATTATTGTGCCAAGAGACATACTAAAGAGATGATAATGGAAATATTCCATTAGATTGAGTACAAACTAATAACTCTTCGAACCCCTATCTAGGAAGAAAAAATTGCTTCTTGAGTGATAATTGTAAGTCTTTATTTAGAAATTTATGCACCTAAATCATGTTTCAATCAACGTAGTTGGGAGGAAAACGCGTAAATGTTGATAATTGTAAGTCTTTATTTAGAAATTTATGCACCTGAATCATGTTTCAATCAACGCAGACTAGAGGAAAACATGTAAATGTTGATAATTGTAAGTCTTTATTTAGAAATTTATGCACCTAAATCATGTTTCAATCAACACAGTCCGGAGGAAAACACATAAATGTTATTTCTTTTTGGGAAAATTGTGTGGAATTGATTTACAAAGATACCTTACCCTAAAGAAAAATTATTGGGAGCATGGGTGTCACTCATCAGTACAAAGTACTTAGACTTGCACTATATCCAGATTTTGGGTGATTCAAAGGTGATAATTGAGTGGCTTAATAAAAAAGGAAATCTTCAAGCCACGAATATTGAAGGATGGAAATGCAAAATCAGGGACTTGGTCACCTCTTCCTGGGGTATTTGCTTCCAACATGTTTTTAGGGAGTCAAATGAGGAGGTAGATAAGCTATCAAAGATTGCACTTACGTCATAAAATGGAAAAATTTTCTACTACACTCGGGATGGAGAGATAGTGAGTCCAGCTCGCCAATTCGATATATTTTAATCTCCTCACTGTGTTTCCCCTTTGTATTTGAAAGTCGGTTTCAAAGTAAGAATGTTTTCATATTTAGGAGAATGGAGGAGCTTATATTTTATTTTTTAGGAGCATTATCTGATGTAAGGACATGTGATCAGTTTTTAATTTTGATTGCACAATAGAGACTTTTGACAGTTTGGCTACTTGTGTTTCAAAGGTCTATGTTTGATTGTAAAAAAAATTATATATCTAATATAATTTGGGCGAATTTTCTACTGGAAAAAAAGGTAGAAACGTATTTACAAAAAGTGGGATACCTCACCCTTGAGCTTGAAAAGATAAATAATGAATCATATTTTAATATTTATATAATTTTATTTTTTTAATTTTTTATATATAAACACAAAGTTCTTCGGCCTTTCGAAACCTACTCACAAATAACTATGTACATTTCATTTTTATATAAATATATACTTTTTCCTAACAGATTTTATATTTATAAAAATATATTCACATATTTTATATATATTTATATTTAAGCACATTTCACTAAGTAAAGAGGTGTTTTCTAGAACCTACTATGAATGAGATGTGTAATCCCCTCCATGTTTAACATGGAATTGACATGTAACATTTAAAAAATATTTCAATGTTGACCATAAATAAAATATTTCAATATACATATGTATATATAAAAGAATTAAAAGTAAAATTATGGTTAAAACATTTCAATGGAGTGTTGTTGAGTATGAGGGAAATGTAATTTTTTTCTTGCTCAACCTGAAATTAACACTTGGTATATATATATATATCAAAATTTGAAGAAAAGTGTGTACCTTAAAGGGTTGTATACCATTGAAAACATGATAAATCCGAAATGAAAATTGATCTATACTTGTATTTATATAAATATATTATTTTTCTTATAAACCCAACACTGCTAATTAAGAGAGAATCTTGTAAAAAACTAAAAAAATAGTTTCTTTTCCAAACCTAAACTTAAATATCCAATCATACCTAATGTTTCTACAAATAATTTTTTAATATAAATCTCACATTACACTAACCCAAGCTAAAAAAAACTTAAAAAAATATTCACTTTCAAAACATGTATTAAATAATCAATCATATTTCATATTTATTCAAATATTTTTTTTTCTTCAAATAATTTTTCTAAATTCCTTAACACTTTCCTTCCTTTTGAAAAATGATACCCAATATAAAATAAGTAATGTAAACTTAATGCACCCAACTCATGCAGAGGCCTACATAGCATGATGAATAAATATTTTTATTTTATTATGTTGGTATTATGAAAACATATAGATGTTCATCCTTCGGACCATGTGGTGACCATGTGTCATTCTAATGGAAAAACACTTTTCTAACATAATGTTGGTCTTCGACATGCTATGCTTCGGTGTTGGTTTACTACTTCCTAGATGTCGTAAAGACATTGAAATATGGAACACATCATCGAAATAAACCAGCCTTGAACATGCTAAAGTCGTCACTAAGGTTTCGGATAAAGGTTGAAGTAGTTGGAGGTTTGTCGTTATTTCTTGAACTTATGTCATTAAGTTATCGCAATTCCAATGTGTTCCAAATTTAAAAAATAAAATGAAAACTTCACTTTTCACACTAGCTTAAACATCATGTGATGCAAATACCAATGTTTCCAATAGTTAGGCATTAAACCATAACCATGGAGCTCATACCCTTAGAAAATCTAGATTTTCTAAGGAATGTTGCTAGTAAAGTTTTTGGATTGAATTTAGGCTTTGAAATATGGATAAGTGAAGTCAAAATAAGAGGAGCCCCATGATTTAATATTATTTCCCACAACAATCTAGGAAAGCAATGGATTTGACCCAAATGCATGAGTTTATGTCCGAAAAGAGTACGGGGAAGAAAAATTTTCAATGACTTCAAGCATCACAACCTACCAACGATCTATGCAAGACACAAGGACACAAGTTAGTAAGGCAATGATGAGGTGATGTGCCCATGGCCATAAATAGCCTTTCAAACCATAAAACTATAAACTATACAATATAAAGGATCATACCATCAACATAAGAAAAAGAGATATTGATAAATTAGGGATGAGGATCAATAAAGATTATTGAGATGCACATTCATTAATTACCATGCAAACATACACAATGAAATTCAAATGTAGGTTATTCCACATATAGAGTTAAACTCCTACTAAATGTTTGAATTTGTTGCCAAAATTGTGATGGATTTGAACTCCATGGGAAAGTTGAGGGTTGAAGCATATAACTAGATTATAATGCTTCTAAAATAAGTCATATAAATCATATGTTGGACAGTTGGTTTTGACAGTTGATTTTCATTGATTTCAACCCTTGGAGAGTGATCTTAGAGATTGATGTCAACTCTTGGAGAGTGATATTAGATTGTTGTCAACCCTTGAGAAGTCTAGAAGCCATAGAGACGTAGACAAGTGATATTAGAGATTGATGTCAACCATTGGAGAAGTCTGGAAGCCATAGAGATGTGGACAAGATCGTTGGATAGTTGGTTGTCGTGTTAGAGGTCTACCATTGATATTGACACATTGTTAAGGTATACACTTGGTATATGGTAGCCATGTCTAAGTGTTGCCAGCAATGCAAAAGGGGGAGTTTGTTGGATAGTTGGTTGTCATTGATGTCAACCCTTGGAGAGTGATCTTAGAGATTGATGTCAACCCTTAGAGAGTGATATTAGATATTGATGTCAACCCTTCAGAGTTCTGGAAGATATAGAGATGTGGACGAGTGATACTAGAGACTAATGTCAACCCTTGGAGAAGTATGGAATCCATAGAGATGTGGACGAGATCGTTGGACAATTTGTTGCCGTGTTATAGGTCTACCATTGATATTGACACATCGTTAAGGTATACACTTGGTATATGGTAGCACATGGATAGGATACATCTCTTGGTGATGATGGTGCTTGGTTGAGCTACACCATTGGTATTACTTGTTATGGTACATGTATTGATATGCATGGTTGATACATGGTACAAGTTGGTACATGGTATGGTACATGAACATATCTTGTGATGGTGTGTTGGTAACTTCGGTACATGCTTGGTAGAGGCATCTGTTGGTGACGATGGACATCTGGTTGAGAGGTGCCCTTGGTATATGATCCATGTGAGAGGATCCAGTAATAGGTTGGTCATGGAACCCATAGTTGATTGAGGAATAAATACATGAAGTTCAATATACTTGCAAGTAAGACTATCATAGATGGATAGTACAGATCATGCCATTTTTGGTGATATATGGTATGCCACGTAGTTCCTCATGGTGGAGGAGATATGGCTCTATGAAGTTAGAAGGTCGTCAAGAAGCTTGACTAGTCAAAGTGGTTGCAACAAGGGATTAATTATTGAAAGATTAATTGTTGAAATATTAATTATTGCAAGGATTAATTAATTATCGAAAAGGGATAATTGATTATTGTCAACCCTTGAACAACGTTGCATGTCGAAGTAAAGTGGCAGTAAACAAAAGATAAATAATTATTGTTGGAATAATTAATTATTGTAGGAATAATTAATTATTACAGGGAAAAACAAAGTAGAGTAAACAAAATATAACAGGTTTCATATGACTTTCATGTCAGCATGAATTGAATGTCATTAAGAAATTTCTCTTATATAAAACAGATAAGAGTCCATTGCAAATCACTTATGTGTATTCACCTCTAAGAATACAGGCTGGAGATCTAAGGTAGTGAGTCAAAGACAAAGAAGTCAAGTGAAGTAAGAAGTTTGCAGGAGTTGAGAACACGGAGAATGGGTTTCATACATGAATTCTTTGAGTATATCCACGAGTTTTAGGAGGAAAAGCATGGACATCCATGACCTGCAGTGAGGGAAAGCATGAATACCCGCGAGCATACAGTATACATAGTCACAGGCCCGTGAGGAATAGTTGTGGAAGATTAGGGATCTAAGATATCAGGTTAGCTACAATATGAAGGTATGTCTTCTTGAGTGTGTTAAGGAGTTATTTTGAATAAATCAGGAACAAATATGTCTCAGTAATTCATAAGTTGTTGATTTGGAAAATTCTCTTATGGATTTTGGAATGAGGAATAAGTGGTTGCAGTCTTGATGAGAATTTGATTTCAATAGCAGCAATAGAGGTATCAGGAACAGAAGAAGAAACATGTTATTAGTTACAACAACAAAGGTAGTGACATATTTTTCTATAGTTAGATGTCATGGCGGTTGGATGGGGCAAGGAAAGGGGGTTGTGCCTCCTTTTGGTTAGAGCCAAAAATGTAGGGAGTTGGAGCTTCCTTCAGGTTGCATCCTATAAATAGGGGGTTGGAGCTTCCTTATAGTTGTATATGGAGAAATAGGAAGTTGGTGCTTCCAATGAATATACTATTAGACAAATAAGAAAAACATTTAGTGGTATTTTCCCGCATTGGGTTTCCACATAAAACTTCGGTGTACTATGTTTATGTGTTTTTTATGCATTGATTTATGGTATTGATGTTACACTGAATGTTGATTGAATTTCATTGAAGATTTATATTGTGGTTAAAGAAAGAAAATTAATAATATTGATTCAGTGCCCCCTCTCAGTATTCCAACAATTGGTATCAAAGCAGGTCCTTCAGGAAGTAGTCTAATCACTGGAAGGAGATCATGGAATACACTAAGATTGGAGCACCAAGGTTTGATGGAAAGAACTATACCTTCTAGAATAAAAGGATGAAAACCTTTTTACATGCATAAGGATTTTATGTTTGGAAAACACTAGTATATGGATATACATCACTAGCCACTCCCCCAACCAACATAGATGGAAAGAAGCTCAATGAAAACAACTCAAAGCCTAAAGGTACTATTATGAGTAGTTTAGTTGATTTAGCTTTTGTCAAAGTTATGCATTGTGATAGTGCAAAGGATCTTTGGGATAAACTCCAAAATATTTATGAAGGAGATTCCAAGGTAAAGGGATATGATCCTCAAATTTTCATAGATAAGTTTGGACAATTGAAGATGAAGGAAGATGAAGACATTGCATCCTACCTTCTTTGAGTTGAAAAAGTAGTCAACACTATTAAAGGTTTGGGAGTAGAAGTTGATGACTCAATGGTTTTTCAAAAGGTATTTAGGTCTCTTCCTATGAGATTTGATTCTAAAATATCAATCCTATAAGAAAGAGAATATATCGGTACATTGAGCATGGACGAGCTACATGGAATATTTACAGCCTATGAGATGATAGCAGAACAGGAGAACCTAGTCACAAAGGAAACAAATTTCAAGGAATCCAATAAGATAAAGAAGAAGCACAAGCAAAAGTCAAAACAAAGTTGCAGCTGCAGTGATGATTCAGACGAAGATGAAGATATGGATAACTTCATAAGAAAATTACAAAAAGGAACCAACAAGTATAAAGGTATGCTTCCATTGAAATGCTTTCATTGTGGTGGTATTAGTAATTTTGATTCTAAATGTCCTCATAGGAATAAATGCAGTGATGAAGAAGAAGCTTCTAAAAGGGAAAAGAAATATAAAAAAGGAAACAAGAGAAGAAGCAAATTCTTCAAGAAACGTTTCTACGCAAAGAAGGACAGTTCTTCATCAGAAGAGGAGGATAATGATAGTGAAAATGATTTAGAAAGGGTACTCTTCATGGTAGTAGAATATGATTTTGAATAAGAAGGTAAAGTCGATCTCAGAGCAAATATAATCAGTGCATTAGAAGAAATCAGGAAAGAAAGAAAGAAAAACAAGTCACTTAAGGAAGAATTAAAAATGAAAGATGGGTCTTAGAATTCCAACTCTAAAGAACTAGAGAAGATGATCATAAGTCTAAGAGTTCAAATAGAAGAATACAAGAGAATTGAGGAAATTATTAGAAGTCAGTTAGAACAAAAGGAGAAGATGATCATAATCTTAGAAACATAAGTAGTCTCTTTAAGGAAAGATCTTTAGAAGAAAGATATGCAGTAGAAGAGCACCAGAATATTGGATCAAATCATCAACAGTCAAAGATCATCAGATTGTAGATTCAGCCTAGGATACAATCAAGTACAAAATGAGAAAGGGTTGAGCTCCAAGACAAAAGAACAAAGAATCTATGTAGATATTGTCAAAGATTTTTCCAAGAAGGAAGAATGCATTCCTTCAAAGAAGATAATCTATTCCCATGTATCAAAGATTCTTTTACGGTCATTGTTTTAATTGTGCTAATTTTGGACATAAAGTTGTAAACTACAGAGTCTATGCCAAGAACAAAAGAAACATTACAGGGTACATAAAAAATAGTTATCCCAGAAAATCTTATGAAGCATACAATAGGAACCAAAACAATTTTGATTTATTGAGCAATGAAGTAGAATGCTACAAATTCCACAACTATGGACACATAAATCATGATTGTAGAAGCATGATGGATACCTCTATGAAAGAAAACATTGATATCATATATAAGAAGATTTGGGAAATAAAACAAGAACATGTAAAAGAAGAACAAATGAATGAAGGACACCCATAAGTCACACTCTCAGGATTTGCAGAAATATAAGATCAAGATAAATCTACAAGGAAAAAGGAATATGTCACATACAGGAAGGTTTTGAGAAGAAATGGAAAACAAGAAGAACAGGTGAATGAAAACCAGGTCCCAAAGATCGTACTCACAAGATTTGCAACAATGCAAATTCATGATTAATTGAGAGGCAAAGAGAAAGATGTCAGATTTTAGGAAGAGGATGAAAAGGAAGATTACTCTACATGAGAGTGGATATTTTTCTGAGCCATTTGGCTTGGAGACTCCCAAGTAATGTGAATATTGAATAGGGGGAGTCTATGCTTCATATAGAATGAATTGATTCAGAGTGGCTTGATGATAGAAGGGTCAACATTGTGGACAATTGAGTAGTAGAATGATGAACAATATGGGTCACATCAACAACGATGGACTTGTAAGACACTTGGTAGGATTGAATAGATATATGTCAGTGGATGAGAGCATGAGTACAGGATAGATTGATTCAAAGAATAACTCAAAGTTAGTTAGATGTTTTTGATAATGAAATATTTGAATTCTTAAACTTTGGATGCTTGTATATATGTTAGTGATTAACAAGAGGAATCACCAATGGAGAAAAAATCCAAAAGGAAGCAGGTAAAAGTACACCTACATTTGATCTAGATGACATATTGCAGAGAATTCAAGGGGAGAGAAATAGTCAAAGAAGATATTAGAAGAGTGAATATAGGGGGATCAACCCCAAGGAAAGCTCAAACATGGGAAGTAGCCACAGAGAGAGAGTTACCCTTTTTCCAAAGATATCAAAGGGGGAGTAAGAGAAATATCCAGAGAGAAGAACATAGGCATGAAGAGAGGGGGAGAAGCCCCAAGGAAGTTACCCTTTTCCATTGATGTAAAAGTGGGAGAGATAGAAACATCGATGAGGAGTGATGATCATAGGGGGATCATGAGCATGAGCATGGTGTTTCCATATCTAAGTGTTGCCATCAATGCCAAAGGGGGAGATTATTGGATAGTTGGTTTTGATAGTTGGTTGTCATTGATGCCAACCCTTGGAGAGTGATCTTAGAGATTGATGTAAACCCTTAGAGAGTGATATTAGAGATTGATGTTAACCCTTGAGAATTATGGAAGATATAGAGATGTGGATGAGTGATATTAGAGATTGATGTCAACCCTTGGAGAAGTATGGAAGCCATAGAGATGTGGAGAATATCGTTGGACAATAGGTTTTCATGTTGGAGGTCTACCGTTGATATTGACAGATTCTTAAGGTATACACTTGGTATATGGTAGCACATGGATATGATACATCTCTTGGTGATGATGGTACTTGGTTGAGCTACACCATTGGTATTACTTGTTATGGTATAGGTATTGATAATGCATGGTTGATGCATGGTACAGGTTGGTACATGGTATGGTACATGAACATATACTGTGATGGTATGTTTGTGACTTCAGTACATTCTTGGAAGAGGCATGTGTTGGTGATGGTGGACATCTGGTTGAGAGGTGCCCTTGGTATATGATCCATGTAAGAGGATCCAGTGACAAGTTGGTCATGGAACCCACAATTGATTGAGGAATAAATACATGAAGGTCAGTATACATGTAGGTAAGACTATCATAGATGGATAATACACATGTAACACATCTGACCCCTAAGTACCCTTTCTAGGGAAGGGGCATCGAAATTTTTCTTACTCAAATCATCTCGAATAATTTCTCTGAGATGATTCATCCTCTTCTAATCACCTGTATCTTTCTAGCGACTGTTACCAAGCTCTAATCCAACCTATGGTTTACAAGTTATGGCTTCCCAAAGTCCTTTGGACATTCATTGGTTGGGGCCCACGCGACACCCACGTGGGTCCATCTCATTCATACCATTTCTAGGTTTCTACCTCCCACAGGGAGGGTCCATCCACCATCCAAACCAATGGTGAGACTTAATCCTCATCTAACACATAGTCTAGAGGAGATTTTGAAGTTTGACACTTCGACGTTGAATGTCCCTTTCCTTTTCTGCACGCATGTCCTCTGAAGTCCCGAACTTCGAAAGGAGCCTGGAATCCCTCCACGTGGCTCTGACCTTCAAGCCTTTCAACTTACCCATGACACTACATCCCAAGCCCCCAGAGTCCTAAAGTCCTAGACTCCCGAAGGGTCCATCCTCGCACGTGGTGACGTACTAGATGCGAAGGAAAATACAGGTGGTTCCCGCATACTCCTCCCACCAAATAAACCAAGAAGTAAGTTCTAGGTGTGATACATGGAAAGGCAGAGATGAAATGTGGCCCCTTCAATGGGTGACACATGTCATGTGTTAATGGACACATAGGGTCTATGAGACCTACGATTCTAAGTGACATGTGCCACGTCGGTTGTGGGTCTACGTCACCCTGGATGACTTCATTGAACCACATCACTCCGGACTGATATCCTTCCAAGCATTTCAATCTCAGGGTCAAGGTGTGTCCACGTAACCCCTGGATCAATGGCCTCTGTTACTTTGTAACTTCGACATTTAGGGAATCTGTGGTGTGACTTCCTCCTTACTCCCTAAGTGGTCAGCGTCGGGCTGACCATGGCTTAGATATAAAGGTCAAGGGAGATCCCGAAGGGTCCCAAAATATATGGTCCTCGTTACTTCGTAGCTCCGGCCTTCAAGAGTTTTTCATCATGGCTTCTCTGCTCTCCTGAAGTAGGACTCTTTTGAAGTATCGTATACGGTTCCCTCCACTGTTTGATCGAATGGTTAAGAGGGGTTCCTAACAAACTCCCTAGATCCATGTCTCTCTTCACTTCGTGACTTCGGTGTTCGAGGAGTTTTATGTTATATCATCTTTGTTCTCTCGGAGTGGGAATTCACAAAATTTACCTCAGCATGGGTCCAATGGCCAAGGGGGCTTCTGAATACCCTCATATCTGTGGTTCGCATTACCTCGCCATAACTGAATGGATCAAGGTTTAATGGTGGGGCAATTCTATCTGTCCTGGATAAGGAAATTTCCAAGCACCAATCAACCTTGTGGGTAACCTCAACCATCAGTTTCCTTCAGTTAGTTTATAAATGATAGGGTCGAAACACTATGGATCTCTGAAGTTCCAAAGTTCCAATCCAAAAAGTCTTGTCTCCTTTCGGGCCTAGTGTAGGGTTCCCAAACCTTGGTCACATGGGTCCTTTGAAAACTCTTATGGGATACACGCTAATTACTTTAGCCGTAAATGGGTTAAGGACATGAGCCCTTGGTCATACAGTGAAGAGTCTGAAGGATGTTCCCTCCTTCCACAGGGTTTGAACTTGGAATTCCCATGAGGGTAGATTATAGAGATCGACAAAACTTAAATATTCCAGTAAATCCTACCCCGACCCTCTTGTAGGCTTACGTCCCATGAATCTTTAACTACTAAAATGAGGAAAGAAGATGACCATTCAAAATAATGAGTTCACAGAGAGATAATAAATATATCTACTTTAACCATTTGATAAAGAAATCATT
>JASDQU010586784.1:3160-17768 GCA_032191745.1 Picea mariana | reverse complement strand
CAATTTCTGCAATTATTCAATTGTTGGAGTACTCTAATATTGTAGATAATGTTACTCAATGTATTCTCTGAAACCCCTCTAATTTTCACTCCTTGAATCCTCCCCAAAAGGAGGTTATAGAAAGAATGGTAGACTTTATTCAATTCTGGTCTGTTCAGAAGACCCAACTTGTACAGCATGCCCTGCGCTCAATATTTAACATCTGATTCTGAAACTCATACAAAAGAAACTAAATTCCATAATATTTCCAATGGAAGTGGTCCCACTACATTTGGAGTCTGTATGAAAAAGTTATGACTGTTTTACCCAAAACACCTGTTTATTGACTAGTTTCAGGACTGGTCACAAATCCTATATTCCACAGAGTGTATCTCCATAAGTATAGCGAATCAAGAGATGAAATTTTTACCAGAGGTACATTAATATGTCTTCTGAATACCATAGCGATTTCACCATCTGAATCTTTCTAGAAAACAATTTATAGCAAAAATGGTAAGATGACCTGAAAATAACATACCTTAGAACACATCATCAAAAGACTTCAGCCTCCCTTGAAATCCGACCTTCTTTTACTTCTTCTTCCCTCTGAAATTCGACTTGTATCAAATGAATTTATAATGATATTTATTTATACCATTTATGTCACTTCCTTTTAACATTAGGGCTGACCCGACACTTTCTTATTTTGTAATTATTTTCTTTAATTATTTTCAGGGCCTACATGTACTTCCTTTTTCAATTCACTTTGTTATCTTCAAAAATTCATTTCTCCTCAACCATGAGGATCCATGTGACATGCCACATACCACCGGAAACAACATGATGTATACTATCCATTCATAGGTGTTGTATATGCATGTGCATTTTCCTTCATGTCCAAATACCTTTATCAATCTTGTGGTCCAAAACCCATGACTAGGGTTGACATCAATGACAACAATCAATCTTCCAACATACATTTCTTTGATTCTCACGTGAACCCTGTCTTGGATTGTTCGTGAGTTGGCTCGTGACTGTTATACTGTTGTGGCATTTGGGGCTGATTTCAATGTTATTTGAATGAAGATGTCAAGTAGAGAACATTCAATGATGTGCGTGACAAAAAAATGATTGTTTTCTGACATCTACACTTTCAGTAGTTAAACACTATAAATGTTTTCTCTCTTAAGTTACCGAAAGCCAAAATTTCAAAATTTGTTACAACAAAGGCTCCATCTAGGGATGGTATTTTCTTGCAAAGCGCTAAGAATAGTAGACCACGTGCCTTCATCCATTGGGTGACCTGAAATCATCCTTATAAAACACTAAACTCTGTCTCTTTACTTGCACCATTCTGAAACAAAAACCGCTTACGCATTCATTGGGCTATGGAGTCGTAATTCTTTAAAACAAAACCATATTGGATTTCAAACTAAACTGGAAACATATTGAAAAACACTGTTGTACTCTAATGCTCAAAGTCAAGCTTATTTATATACATCACCTACTCTAACTACTAAAAAAATTCCCACTGAATCAAATGATACAGAAATTCCAGTGAAGCCAATCCAAAAACTGTGTACTTTTTTGAAATCTGCTCACACTTTCTTTGAGAAGGTTGAAAAAGGAAACTGACAACTTCCATCTGAAATGTTGTTGATCATGAATTTTCAAACTTTTCCTCAATTCCTATGACAAAATATCCATGACATAGCATACTCCTCCATTAAATGAATCTAAAAGGTTAGTAAAAGGATCATGAAAAAATGCATGGTCCTAAGATTTTAAATAACAAGATTCATCAAAGACTACTGTATGCTCCACTTTATTTTTCTCATGATCATCCTTAAAGAGGATATCCAAACATCCTTCATCTGATATAGCATATGTCTGAAGACCGTCATTCTTCCATGAAAACCCTACATCAAATTGTTCTAGAGAAACAATATTATAATCATCAGTGTACTCATCATATTTAGGTTTAGCAGATAACTCAGGAGTGTCATCAGTTAGAAAAATGCTCAGAATATTGATTGTGGATTGCTCAAGCATGGGCAATTCTATTCCTTTCTCTGGCATGATGTCTATCTCAGATTTATACTCCTCCAAATCACAGTCTAAGGCATCCTTGAACAACAAAATTCCTTCAAGACTATTGAATGTGATAGCCCTATCCTCTTCATGAAACAAAAAAGGGCTTACAAGGTGATTTCCTGGCTGGAAATCATCATCATAAATAGGTCCATTAACTTCCTGTAGAGTTTCATCAAACACATGACTGTCATTTTTTAAAAATAAATTTATATTTCCAGAAATAGAAGAATTCTGAATCTCATATCCAGGACTGTGTATACATTGAAAATATGTGTAAGCAATGTCTGTAACATGACTATGCAGGAGCATATCTATTTCTTCTTCAGTTAAAGGAGAAGGTGGTCTCTGTATTTTCTGGATAAAACAACAATTATTTCCTTTCTCTTCTACAGATTGGCCGTGACGCTGAATGTCTTCTTCTTGAATATGTCCACAAGATCTATCATATCCAACTTATTTATGAGCCAACTCTTCCTGATACTGATCATCTTCATCAACTTGAGAAATTTATGATATTTCTTCCTCCTCTTCAAGAGGATTTGTTTGATCTTTTTGAGTTATAAATTCTATATTACAACAATCTTCGAAAAGTATTTCGACTGAGTAGATTCTTTTACAATGTTGATGAAAAAGTATGTGAAAATATTTCAATGAAGGAATACTGGAATGGGGTAAATATTTATACCAGAGTCTAGCATCTCTTTCCAATGAAAACATAAAAAACTTCATGAGAACATCTTCATGATGTATATTTAATTCATCCATGAGCTTGTGGAATTCAAACAAGTGATGAGCGGGATTTTTGTCCACATATTCTCCAAATTTAGGAAGGACATCTTCCCAAACTTTAATGTCTGGAACAGTGTTGGGAAAACCATAAACATTTGTAAAGTCCAGAGGAGTAAACCTTGCAACAATCCGAGCAGTGAACAAATTCGACATTTTGAGACCAGTGGAGTTGCCAGTGAATCATGTAGAGTCTTCGAACCAAGGAGTTACCAGGTGAATGATCACAACCAATTGAACACCTATCCCTTGTTCACCATCAAAAGATAGATATGAACTTATGTCATATCCCAGGGAAGATCACTTCATCCTCCGTCCCCGACAACAACGACATAAAATGTTGTCGCAAGAGTTGACTCTAGGCTGTAATAGAGCCAAGCCTTAGCTCATTTAAAATGAAATAAATTTTGTCACTCAGACTTGACTTGGGTTGTATGCAAGTAAATTCCGAGATAACCTCAAACCACTTTTGATTGGAAACTGCCCCTTCCAACCCGAGAGGGATCTCTCAAAAATATGTCACAATAGGATATTCAATAAGATTAACAGTGGGCATATCTGTGGGTAACAAAAAGTTTTGGGTTTTTAGGGTTGGTGGGTTGGACCAGGAGGTAGTCCATTGGGCATGGAGTCAAATGATCAAGCAAATAATAAGAGTGTTTCGGAAATGGAAATCCATGGACCATAGGCGAGACAGAATCTGATTACAAAGAGAAGGATTTATAAAAGTATGGCATCAGAATAAAGAGAAAACATATCAATACACAAAGAGCACTTAGCGATGAGTGAATTCCAAGCATAAATCAGTGGAAAGAGATGGTTGGGACATAACATCTAGCAAAGGATGAATTTTGAACCTTGATCTCTGCAAGAAACAACCTATAATCAATCTGCAACAGAGAATCTAACAGAGGATGAATTATATTACAAAACAATTACAAATCAAGAAGAAAAGATAGATGGAGTGATATTGAAACTAAGAAAATGGACAAAATCTACAAGCAACATCACAAGAATCTATGATATGGATAAAACATGCTTCTGCAATCTTTTATTAAACTGAAAATGAAAGCTACAGCCTAGGAGTACTACTCCTATTCCTCCTCTATGTATTGAGGTCTAAATCCTCTCTAATCTAAAAGATAACAACAGTTACAACCAATTCTTGAAACTTTCTGCCATAGAAAATGGGCCAAACTACTGAAAACTTGGGCTGCGGTTATGTCTCTGTATCTATCGAATCATGATAGATGTGTATAAAATGAAAGAGAATTTTGTGCATATGTTTATTATGAACAAAAACCTCTATCAGTTTCCTGAGATCCATTTTCATTTTCCCCAAATCTGCATTTAACAAACATGTGTCAAAACAGGAAAATATGAAATCCAAAAATTAAGGCTCGGAGATGGATTTGATTCTCCCAATATGTGACACCTGTAGGAAAAATGAGAGAGGCTAATGATATCTAATGTTTTAGGCACAAAATACTCCAACCGTTTCTCAAAATGATACTCTAGTCGCTCAGAATCATCATTTGAAAATGATGTCTCAACACAGTAAAAAATGCCACATTTCTTAAAACGAACCTCATATTTCAGGGGAATTTTGACTGCCTTCCCAAGATCCAAACGAAATTCTGAAGACACCATTGGAAATATTAGGATTTTTATATGTCTATCTACTATTCAAACGTGGAAAAAGACCTCTCCACGACTGAGAAAATTGCGTTTTTCTAAAGTAGTTTGGCATATTTCGGGATTTCAGGTTTCGGTATCATGTCTTCAAGAGTTATGACATGCAAGGAATCAAAAATCATGATGGGATTAATTAGACAATAATTATTTGTATTAATATCTTGATTAATCACAATTAGCAATTAATCTTTAACCTTTCGTAGATTTAAGTGTCGGGACTTCGATAATGCTTGACGTAAGAAATCCTGAATCGTGAAATTGCGATGAGATTTATTAATGTTAATATTTCTTAATATTTAATTAACCCAACTTATCCTTTACTACTTTAGTGAATTCAGGGATTGGGGTTGTAGTTATTAAAATATCTATGTCGGCCAAATCCCCGATGGCCAAAAACCCCATACTTGTGAGATTTGTTTTTCATGTGGCTTAATGCTCGGTGTATGTGGTCATTCCACTGCCAATGCTTCCATTCATTCTCCTTGTGAATCAACGCTCGAACATATGGTACATTTCTTTGATTCTCACATGAACCCTATCTTGGATTGTTCGTGATTTGGCTCATGACTGTTATACTGTTGTGACATTTGGGGCTGATTTCGGCATTATTTGACTGAAGATGTCAGGTAAAGAACATTCAATGATGCGTGTGACAGAAAAATGGTTGTTTTCTCATATCTACACTTTCGATAGTTAAACACTATAATTTTTTTGTCTCCTAATTTACCGAAAGCCAAAATTTCAAAATTTGTTACAACACAAGCACTTTGACTTCTTTGACCTTTTGGGGCTTCAAGCCAACATATGAGGGTCCTTCAACTTCGTAAGGCCATAACTCTCAAACCGTGAGGAGTTATGTGAAGTTCCACATACCACCAGAAATGGCATGACATGTACTGTCCATCTAGAATAGTCTTACCTACAAATATATCAAAACAAATACCATTATACATCAAACAAACTTGGGTCCATTACTCAAACCTTTGTGCTACCGGAATTCACTACCGGACTTTCTCCAAGGATTGACATCAATCACTAAGGGTTGACATCAATATACAATATCAATCTCCAATGGTTGACATCAATGACAACCAATAATCCATACCAATTGTCCATCAACCTAAGCCAAGTGTCTGACAATCTCCCCCTTTGGCATTGATGGCAACACCAACATAGATGGAAACACTTAGTCATGATAACATTCATGCTTNCTTTGACATCAATGGAAAAGGGTATCTCCCTTTGGGGCTTTTCCCCATGACTAAACTCTCCTTGGGCTTCTCCCCATGTCTACATGCCTCTGTGCTCTCTCTCTAAGCATTTATGTCCTGCATCTGATAAATCTTCCCCCCTTTGTCATTAATGGCAAAGTTATATTTCCATCTGGGGCTGCTCCCCCTAACTGAACTGTCCTTGGGGATACTCCCCCTGACTGAACTCTTCCTGAAACTGATCTCCCAACCTGAATTGTCCTATTTATGGTGCTTCCTCATGTACATCTAAGACATATAAGATAAGATTTCAAAAGCATTCATTTTGGAATAGAAATTACTCCTAGTCTCTGGCGAAGATACTCAAAGGCTTCCCGTGGAAGCGATTTTGTAAAGATGTATGCCACTTGTTCTTTTGTGCCCACATATTCAACTCTAATGTTCTTCTCTACACCATGTTCCTGTAGAAAGTGATACTTGATTGGAATGTGCTTCATCTTGGAGTGCATCACTAGGTTATTTGAGATATTGATGGAACTTGTATTATCACAATATACTAGAATGGGCTCATCATACTCAACTTGTATATTTGTCAGAGTTTTTTTCATTCATAGAACTTGTGTACAACATGTTGTTGTTGCAATATACTCTGCCTCAGCTGTAGATAAGGATATTGATGATTTTTTCTTTCTTAACCATGATAATAAACACTCACCAAAGTAGAACGTTGCTCCACTGGTGCTTTGTCGGTCATCAATTCAACCTTCCCAATCTACATCTGTATAGGAAATAAGTGATAGATCCTTTCCTTTTAGATACCATAATCCAAACTCTTATGTTCCTTTGAGATATCTGAAAATCCTCTTCACTGCTAATACATGTGATGCCTTTAGTGTTTCTTGAAATCATGCCACCTGTCCAACTTCCTTTATTACATATGGTATGGATGATGCCACATATAGTAAGCTACCAATCATTGATGTGTATTGCCTCTAGTCTATAGACTTTGAATCATCATCTTTTCTCAACTTGCAATTGGTTTTCATAGGAGTGGTAACTAGTTTGCAATCTTCCATTCCGAACCTCTTTAGCATCTCTTTGATATAATTAGTTTGAGAAATAAAAATTCCTTGGTTTCTTTGACATATCTGAAGACCCAAAAATAAGGATAGTTCTCAAAGTAATGACATTTCAAATTTATTCTGCATATCCTTTGCAAATTTCTAGCTCAACCTTGTTGGGTATGTGTTATATTCTTTGCACGAGTAGTAGTGTCTGAGCACTTGCGTTGGGCACGCATGGGGGTTAGAGGGGGGGGCGCTAGGTCCCCCTTTGGAGGGTGCAGGGGGGATGCCCCCGAATGTTTTTTTTCTACCTCGAGAAATGTGTCACGTATTTAGGTGTTTTTTCGGCACATGGTTTTTGCCGATGGTTTTCTACTTCCAGTTAAGGAATTAGGGTTTTGGACTAATCCAAATCATTGAGTTATGGTTTTGGATGCCGCTGGCTTCTATATGTATATTGTATTTTAAATAATGTATCACAATAAATGAATATAGAATATGATGGTTTTCTTAGTTTGGGTTTCCATGGGAAAAATATCTGTGTAATGTTTGTATTTGCCATTGTGTATTTTTTATTCTTTTTCTGAATATTTGTTTGCAGTAGATATTGTACAAGGTTAGAATCTACATTTGGTATCAGAGCTTTATTGACTTCAAGGGGATGCCTTTGTGGTCAAGGGTTTGTCTTGGGACTGTGATAAGCCTTGTTACAGTGGGAGATCTGTGGTATTGATTTTTTAGGTGAAAATAAATGGCAAGCAATTCAAAGATGGAGATCGAGAAGTTTAATGGTAAATTTTTTGAGCTGTGGAAGCTCAAGATGGAAGATCTGTTGGTGGATAGAGATTAGTGGATCATGGTAGATCCAGGTACTGCACCTACAGGAACTTCAATAGATGACTGGAAAAAGTTGGATCGGAAGGCAAAGAGCATAATCCGACCGTGTCTCTCCGATTTAGTATTAATGAATGTGTTAAAGGAAGCTACAACCAAGGATTTATGAGAAAAGTTGGGGAAGTTGTATTAGTATAAGTCCCTAGTGAATAAAATATTCCTGAGAAAGAAGCTATATAACTTGAGGATGAGAGATGGAGACTCAGTAGCAGAGCATTTGAACACCTTCAATACTATGGTAAGTTAGTTAGTATCTGTTGAGATTAAAATTTCAGATGAAGATAAATGTATCAGTTTACTGTGTTCTTTACCAGAATCATGGGGTAGTCTGGTTGTGGCAATAGGGAGTAATAGAACTTCCTTGAAGTTTGAGGAAGTGGTCTCATCCTTGTTGTCGGAGGAGATGAGATGGAATAATATGGAAGGACAGAGCATAGACACATTATTTGCAAGAGGGCGTTCCCAAGAAAGGAATAGATCTAATTTTTCAAGTGGGATATCTAAGTCTGAGGGTAGATCTAAATCTCCCGAAAATTTTGTAAGGGTATGTTGGAGATGTGGAAAAGAAGGGCACTACAAGAAGTAGTGTAGATCGAATGTTTAGAAAAAGAAGGGATATGAAGAATCTCATTCTATAGAAGAAAAGACCTTCAAGTAAGAAGGATATAAACCTGTACCAATCAACCTATACCAAACAACCTGTACGAATAACTTGAACCATGCATCAACCATGCATCAACATGTACCTCAACCTGTACCATAAACAAGTGCATCAACCATGCACCAACCTGTACCATAAACAAGTGCATCAACCATGCACCAACCTATACCTCAACCTGTACCATGAACAAGTGCATCAACCATGCACCAAAACTGTACAAATAACCTGTCACAACAACCTGTCACAACAACTTGTCCAAACAACCTATCACAACAACCTATTGCATCAATTTTATCAACCAAATCAGATATACTCACCAAGATCAATCACCAATACAACTCTCAAATATATGCATCAACCAAGTATAACACAACAACTCATAATCATCACCAAGATCAATATGTACGAACATCATCAACTATACACCTTATGTATGTGCCAACTCATCAACTACTTGTCTCAACCATGTACTTGACATGTACCTCAACCAAATGCCCTCATCGATTTCATCATCCAAATATGATTTGTAACTCTGTAATAGACCTGATGCATATAATCACATTCCTACAAACCTTCCTTAACTTTAGCAACAAGAGACTAGCATTTTCATCAAACTTTTCCTTAGTCTCACATGACTAGTTTTGGATTAGTCAACAACCTTAACTTGAAATAATCATAACATTGTACCTGTAATGAATAAAGATCTGAAATTGATACACAATGTTCTTCAGTGTGTTTTACTGAATTCCTCCAGGTGTCACTACTTGGAACCTCTTAGAAAAGGATTTATAGAAGGAATGACATATCTTGTTAATTCTAGCTTATTCTAGAGAGAGACCTTGTCGAGTGTGCCCCAAACAGAATATTTGTTGAATTGATATGAAAATTTTACAAAACATACTGTAGAATGTACTCTAACCAACACATTTTTTCTTACTGAATTTGGATATGTTATGAATAATTTATGACATTTTTACCCGAAACACCTGTTTTAGATTAGTTTCATGACTAGCCACAAACCCTATTTTCCACGGAGTGTAACTCCAAAAATAAAACAACCCACAAGATGAATTGTCTACCACAAATACTAGGATATGTTTCCTCAATGGAATATCAATTTCATGGTCCAAATCATTCTATAAATATATTTATTGCGAAAATGGTGAGATGACTTGTAAATAACATACCTTAGAAAGCATCATCAAAAGAATTTATCCTTCCTTGAATTGCGGCCTTCTTTTCTTCACCTTCCCTCATAAATTTGGCTTAGATATACTTTCGTTACCTTAGACTCCTATAGGTATTCAATATTCTCAAGTGTATCTAAAATGAGAGAGCCTTGCCTCTTATTTATACTCTCCAAGTAGCTTCCTTAAAAACATCTTCTAGGTCACTTTGCCCACTTTCCTTATTTTAGGGTTAACCCACTTCTAATTTCTCCATTAAATTTATTATTGAAATAATTTATTTTGTATTCAGTTTGAATTATAATACAATCATCACTTCACTTTATTATTTACCTTTTAAAATCTCTTAAACCACTTTGACTACTTTTACCTTTTGGGGCTTCTAAATGACATATGAGGGTCCTCCAACTTCCTAAGGCCATAACTCTCAAACCGTGAGGAGTTATGTAACATTTCACATACCACCAAAAATTTAATGACATGTACTATCCATATATAATAGTATTACCCGAAAATATATGAAAACTCATACCGTTATCCATCAAACAAACTTGGGTCCATTACCCAAACCTGGGTTCTCCAACTTCCCATGGCCATAACTCTCCAACCGTGAGTAGTTATGTGATGTTCCACATACCATTGGAAATGGCATGAAAAACACTATCCATCTAGGATATTTTCACTAAAAATTTCACTGACCTTATTCTCATTATTCCACAAATAAGCATGGGTTTTCTAACCATACTTCTAGTATAATTCAATCCACAAAGCATCTTCCCATGAGGGATTTAACCATAAGGGGACCACTTTGGAGTTCATCCATTTGTACTTATTATAAACCATGACAAGACAATAATGAGTCATCTTTAAATAAAAAAAAATTGGGTCCATTACCCAAACCTTTTTGCTATTGGAATTTGCTACCATACTTTGTCCAAGGGGTGACATCAATCACTAAGGGTTGACATCAATCTACAATATCACTCTCCAATAGTTGACATCAATGACAACCAACAATCCATACCAACTATCCATCAACCTAAGCCAACTGTTTGACAATATCCCCCTTTGGCATTGATGACAACACTTGGTCATGATAACATTCATGCTTATACTCTTTATCAATGTTTCTATCTATCCCCCTTTGACATCAATGGTAAAGGGTATCTCCCTTTGGGGCTGCTCCCCCTGACTAAACTCTTCTTGGGGTTGCTCCCCTTGTCTACGTGCCTTTGATTTTTCTTTGTGTTTATAATCCTCTGATTACTCTCTTTCCCTTCATATAAATAATATCTCCCCCTTTGATAAAGGGTATCACTTTGAAGTCATATCGCTCATTCTTCTCTTGTGACAATCTCTCCCCTTGGAAACATGCCTCTATGCCTCTATGCATATGATAAATCTCTCCCCTTTTGTCCCATTTATGGTGCTTCCTCATTTACATCTAAGACATATAAGATAAGCATTCAAAAGAATTCATTTTGGAGTAGAAATTACTCCTGGTCTCTAGCGAATATACTCAAGGGATTCCCATGGAAGTGAACTTGTAAAGATGTATGCCACTTGTTCTTTTGTTCTCACATATTCAACTGTGATGTTATTCTCTACAACCCGTTCCCATAGAAAGTGATACTTGATTGGATTGTGCTTCGTCTTGGAGTTCATAACTGGGCTTTTGAGATACTGATGGCGCTTGTATTATCACAATAGATTGGAATGAGCTCATCATACTCAACCTGTATATCTGTTAGATTTCGTTTCATCCAAAGAGCCTATGTACAAAATGATGTTGCTGCAATATACTCTGCCTCGGTTGTAGATAAAGATACTGATTATTGTTTCTTTTTTAGCCATGATACTAAACACTTACCCAAGTAGAAAACTGCTCCACTGGTGCTTTGTCGGTCATCAATACAACCTGTCCAATATGCATCTGTGTAGGCAATAAGTAATATATCCTTTCCTTTTGGATACCATAATCCAAACTCTTATGTTCCTTTGAGATATCTGAAAATCCTCTTCACTGTTAATACATGTGATTCCTTTGGTTCTTCTTGAAATCGTGCCACTTGTCCAACTGCCTGCATTACATATGGTATGGATGTTGTCACATATAGTAAGCTACCAATCATTGACCTGTATTGCCATTGGTCTATAGAATTTGAATCATCATCTTTGCTCAAATTGCAACTGGTTTTCATAGGAGTGGTAACTGGTTTGCAATCTTCCATTCCGAACCTCTTTCGCATTTCTCTGATATACTTAGTTTGAGAAACAAAAATTCCTTGGTTTCTTTGACATACATGAAGACCCAAAAAGAAGGATATTCTTCCAAGTAATGACATTTCAAATTCATTATGCATATCCTTTGCAATTGTTTGTCTTAACATGTCATTAGTACTTTCAAAACAATATCATCAACATAAATTTCAATTAATAAAATATTACCTTGAGTTACCTTGATGTAGAGGTTGTTATCTATGCTTCCTTTCCATAGTTCGTAGGGAGTTTTGTAATTGTTGTTTTTGAGCATTACTCTGTTTTGAATGTGAACTAATGTATGCACTGCATGTGTCAAAAAAATATTTTTCAATTTGGAATCCATTAGCATTGTTTGAGCCATTTCCTGTGTAATTTTCATCCATTATGACAATGTTCATTTTTCTTTGAACCACTCTCTGAACCAATCTATAAATCCATTATGTCATCCACTATCATATATCTATACAAACCTACTAAGTGTTCTTAAAAATCCATCTCTGTCCATACTATCCAAGACTCTACTTGCGCAATTGTCCATAATGATGACCCATTTATCACTATACTATCATGAAGTCTTGATTAATCTATCAAACTATACTTCTACTAACTGATTGCTCTGAATTTGTCTTCTCAAACTCTGCAAGCTACTCGAAGGATGGTTCTTTGGTTTGTCACATCTATTTCATATACTCCCCCTGTCTAATATTCATATTACTTGGGAGTCTCTAAGCCGGATCGCTCAGAACAATTCCTGCTCTGATGTGTATTCATCATCATCTTCATTGTTAGATTCATCATCATCTTCATTGGTAGATTCATTATCTCTCTGAGCTCTGAATTCTTTCTTTCTATCTATGGATTCATCTTTCACTACAATGTCTGAAAGTACAATCTCTTGAACCTATTCCTTATTTACTTGTCCTTCCTTTCTTTAAGTTATTTTTGAAACCTTTCTGTATCTGACATCTTTCCTTTTCTCTGTAGAATTTTCTTCATCTTGTTTTATTGCCAATCTTGCGATCTCTGGTACCTGGTATTTTTTCACCTGTTCTTCCTATTTTCTTATCCATACTTTCTTATATCTATCAGTATTCTTTTTCATGGAAGTATCAATCATGCTTCTATAATCACTGGCTATGTGTCCATAGTTATGACATTTGTAACACTTAATGTTACATGCAACCACATAGTCACTGTCTACTTGAACATTTGTTTTATAATCCCTGCAATCTGCAACCTTATGTCCAATGTTAGTACAATAAAAACAATGACCATAAAATAAATTTTCATACCTGGGAGTGGATGATCTTCTTTGTGGCGTAGACCTTTTAAATTTTTTCCTTGACTGATCATGATCATGATTGAAGCTTCTTTGTGGCTTGAACATGGATGGTATTCTTGAAGATGTATCTTCAATAGTTTTCTTAGATTCTGGTTGAACATGATTCCTTCCTTTGAGTACTTTTGCATAACTCTTTCTGTTTTTTTCATTCTTCTTTTCTAGCAACGTAGAGTGCTTCTCTTCATTCTCTACAACTGATGTTGATTTTTCTGTTTCTTCAACATTCTTATTGAGCTTGACGATTTTGACTCTTAGTGTGACAACTTCTTCTTCAATATTCTCAACCTCTTCTTCTTTCTTCATTATCTGAGACTTCATGACCTCTTCTGTTCTCTTTTTTTCTTCAAGTTGGATTTTCTATGTAATTATTTATTATTTCAGTCTTCTCTCTTTTTGACCAAACTCTTCCTCAAGTTGGTTTAAGTCATTGGTTCTTTCCTTGAGATGATTCATCAATATCTTTTCTCTATTTTCTACTTCTTCCTTTTGTGCTGCTATGTTGGATTCTAAACATTTCTTTTGATAGTCTAGAGTTTCTTCAATTCTTTTGGCCTCTTCTAGTTGAGGTATTAAATTCTTGATGACTTGTTGATCTTTTTCGGAACATTGAACACTTTTCTTTTGCTTCATCAATTATTTATTGGATGACTTGTTTTCTTCTCTTTCTTTCCTTAGATATTTAATTGCACTGATCAATTTTTCTCTATAATCAACTTCTGCTTCATCATAATTTTCCTCTTCTGAATCTGTCTGACATGATGAGCATCTTTCCTCTTTTTCTGTATCTGCATATTCTTTGGCATTTTCTGAATCTGTGATGGGTGAATAAGATATGTCATGTAACTTATCCCAAACTTCTTTAGCTGGTGAACATTTACCAACCTTTTCTCTTACCAGTTTAGGTAATCCTTCCCAGAGGAAATCCATTGCTAATTTGTTATTCTTCTCCAATTCCTTCTTGGCTACAGTCTTTTCCCTTTTTGAACTATCATATCCTGTAACAATTGATAGCCAATTATAATGTCCCTGTGCCTGTAAAAATACTTTCGTCCTTATGCTCCACATCTCATACTTAAAAACATTATGACCATTAAACATTGGTACTCCATTCTCAGAATAATCCATTGTATCCTTCCAGTGGTTAAACTGTTTCCTGAAGGAACCTCACGCTGATACCAATTATTGGATTACAGAGAGGGGGAGTGAATCAGTAATAGAGAAATTTAATCCTTTTTAACCATATAATCCAAGTGTTATATCAATGTAGCATTATCATCCAATAACTACAGAGTAAATACACAATGAAAAAATGAACAATCATACACATACATAGTACACCAGTGTTTTACGTGGAAACCCAAAGCCGGAGAAAAACACAAAATGTTTTTTCTTATATGTCTTGAAGAATTAGATTCATTGGAAGCACCAAATTC
>JASDQU010586783.1:47699-58063 GCA_032191745.1 Picea mariana | reverse complement strand
CAATTAAAACCAAATATGTATATAAATAGAAACTCATTATCTATATGAGTTTCTATTTATATACATATTTGGTTTTAATTGCATCTTTTATTTATAACTACAACCTATTAAAAAAATATAATTATAACTTATTAAAAAATCTTAACAATAAAAATGTTTTAATGAAACGCTTTCATATACATACTCTTTTTAAATTCGCATACATTGGATTATATATAAAATGAGTTTTAATGCGTGTTTTTTAATTGGATCTCGTATTTATAATTACAATCTATTAAAGAATCTTAAAAATACAAATGTTATAATGGTATATATAAACGCATTTAAAATCTCGTATTTATAACTATAACCTATCAAAATATCTTAACAATACTATAATGAAACCGTGTATATACACACTTATATTTATATATGCGCTTTACATATATATGTTGCTTTAATATATCCTTATTCTTATATGGAGATTTTTTAATATGTTTTTATTTTTGTATATTCCTTTATGTATAATTTTTTTTATAAATTCTTATATATATATATATTATTTTTTATTTTCTATTTATAAGGAATTTTAATTCATTATATATATTTATATTGCTGAAATGGTTGAAAATAAAAAGCATAAATTATATTTTCTAAAGTTATAATGAAAAGTTTATTGTAGACCAATTAGAGTTCTTTTCCACCGTAAAATAATTATTACGTCAATTAATTTAATTGAAATTGAAATTGTTGAAGTCTAAGAGAAAAAAATATCGATTGTAGCTAATTCCCTTAGTGTTCCTATGATACATCATATTGTGCCATTTAAATGTGGTTGGCCTTTTTGGTTAGAAGGATATTTCAAAATATAAACTAAGACATGGCTAATAATCTACTAGTTACATGGATATTAATCTATGACTTAGTCCAAGTACATTGCCATCATCACCCCTTAGAAAGTAATAGATGAAATTGAATGTTTACAAGTTTATTCACATAATCTATGTAAATATTCACATAATTTAATTTTTGTCATAGTAATTAACAATTTTAAAACAATAAACCAATAAGGTTGATTTATATACCAAAAAAAATGTTCCAAGTACAATAACCATCAAGTAATTCAAGGTACATGATTTAGTTTCATTTAGTTTTTCACTCAAATCAACTTTGAGAAAATGAAAAAGACTTTAATGCTCTATTTACATTAATTTATTTCGTTGACATTATAGCATTTGTATTCTTATATGCAATCCCAATGAATTTCATGAAATATTTTATGTAAGTGACTTTCAAAAAATATTTTGTATAAATCTCTTAAACTATGATAAAGATTTACTTTACCTATGATCCAATAAACTATGATACACTTTTAAATTAACTCTTATCCAACATATATTATCTTTGATGCTGTTAGCGCTCTGTAATTTGCCTAAGGCTGCGGAGGCAATCACAGAGGTAACCTCGAACCGCTTGGAGTCTTGGATATAGCCCTCCAAGACTCAGAGAGGGATCTCTCTTTTCTGAATTAACTTGGTATGGAATAGGACAGATGTTAGGCTAGCTATAAAAGTAATGAAAGCATGGGATTGGGGTTTTTAAATGGTTGTTTTGGGACAGCAAGGAGGGCCATTGGGCAAATGGGGTCTGCGCTTAAAAATGTGATTCACTCTCAGATTTGAGACATAACTCCTAAACAGGGCAAGGTAGCGGAAATGTAGGATCGAAATAAGTTTTGATGGTGTCGATTTGAGGAAGAACTAGGGGAGGAAAAAAGTGAGCAAATGAGCAGTTAAGAATTCATAAACTAGCTTTTTAGAGGAGAAACATAAAGATTATCACAAGATCAGAGGCAGAGTATTTCACAATAAATTCTGCTCTGTTACTCTTCTTCTGATAATAAGAATTGAAAACAAACGAAATGATAACAGGCAAAACTTAACAAAGACAGGAAACGCCACCAACATCTCCACACAGGAATCCTATGAACATCATGCTCATTACTGATAGATCATTTGAAGATTACAGAAAATTTTTTGGGCCAAACAAATCCCACTGTCCAGCAAAAAGAAAAAGAAATTTCCTACAGGTCTAACCCTCTCCTACTCAGCTCAGTCGAACCCTTCTTACATCCTTTACATGTGTATAAATAAGAAAACATATCTCAGTCCTCTCAAAGACTTGCGTTCTACCTCTGCTTTCTCAAAATAGAAAAATAGTTACAAGAATAGACACCTTTCGACTATCTCTAAAACAAACAGGACAACAAATCAAAGGAAGGTTCCATTTGCTAACTGCTTCTTGAAACATCTGTCACGCTGGAGGTTTGTTAGAGATTCGCTGCCAGCTAGAGGATCAATGCTCTAACCACTGCCTGGAATTCTGGAGATGATCATTCTGGATCTGCCTTGAATCATGGATCTGCTTCATTCATTCTGGCTGATCTGGTGTCTTGACTGCCAGATGCATTAGAAAGGGCTCCTCACAAACGGGATACTCTACCACCTCTGTTTAAACATGCTTTGCCACCTGTGTAATTGTTACCTAAATATGTCGATCAAACTGTTGTAGTCGGGTTCCCTGTTTGCCACTAACCTCAGTGATTTGTAGTTGGAATTCTTTTTAATCGGTGTCCCTCATCGACAACTAAACATTTCCAATCATAGCGAGCCAAAGCCTTGCTATCATTCTAAACAACCTCATAAGAAGTGATAATAACAGGGAATGTTGGACCCACTGATATGCATCGTGCATGGCAAACATGAGTTCCACCTTTAGCAATTGTGCCTTGCCAGCAAATATTTTTCTCAACACCTTCATAATGCTCTCCATGGCCTTGTAAAATTGGATTTCTAGCAGAAGATATGGGTGCCATAAGACACGGACCAACCACAAACTGATCACTGCCATTTAAATGTGATCCTGGATTTCGACTTTGACCCATAATCTGATTGTCACTGACAGTATTAGCATACCCTGAAAATCCTCTATAGGGTTGTGGCCTAATAGCCCCTTGAACTAGTGTTCTGGCATCCGAAGGTCCTGTGTTGCATAAGTGTCATCAGTTCTTGGCTTTTTTGATTTCCTCTGTGAAACATTTGCATCGAATCCATCCCTAGCACTTGGTAGGGGCCTAATAGGCCCTGGACCTATTGTTGTAAGAGGGGATGGTTTGCGCCAACCACCAGGCCTAGGACTATTTACATTGACATCCAAAAATTGTGAAACATCTGTGGCCTTGATAATGAAATTCTTCCTTCAGTTGCATGGTGCTCGTGACTGCAGAAGAGAGGACAATAAAAATGGCAATGGTGGAGCTCGGGTGCGAAATCCGAATGGCCTTCCAGGGGTTTTGTCTTGTAATTTCAAAAGTGTATTTGCTTCAGCTAAAACTTTTGATGGAGAGCCCAACAATAATACTTGAGGTTTCCAAACGAACTATAAAGGGTATCTGACAAGATGAGTGGCTGTTGACAAATTAGCAATCCTGATAATTAACCGAAATTCAGCCCTTTGAGATAAAAACTTGCACGAAGACATGAAATGTTGCAGTCCTGGTCAATAACAGGCAAAGACAGTCCTTCGACACTCCATAATATGATCACTTGGAAAAGGCCAATGAGCCTGTGTTGACCCAGTGTCATGGTTTTCAATAAAAGTTACAGCCCTTGATGGCCACCTGCATTTGAAATGATGCCTCAAAACAATGATGCTCTGCCACATCTGTCTAAACATGCTTTGCCTTCTTCCCTCCATTCAAGAACTTTATTCTGTCTTGAAAAACTTTCAAACACAACATAAGGAATTGTAAGAGCACTTTGATCTAGGTCCATATGAATTACATCCACATCCTTCAAGTCGGGGTTTGAAATTTCTTCTTTATTGAGAGCCCTATTAGCAGAATCTGCTATCCCAATCTTGTTAGCTGACTTTTCCTCTGTACATAACCTCTTTGCAGTTTGATGACGATTTGGAAGATGAAAAGTTAGAAGCTCATGGAAAAGATAGCCATAATAATACTGGCTAAATAGACCAGTTCGACTCTGTAACAATTCCATAGTCTTTGCTAAGGCAGTAAGGACCTCTTCACTTTCATAAATTACGAAGGCAACCTCTAGGTCTGAGTAGACATGATTCTTGACGAGCCCACAAAAGATTTCTGCATGTGAAGGTAGTGTGTTTGTCACCAGATATTTCAGTATCCCATTTTTACCCGATAAACTAGACAATTCAAGATGATTGTACATATCCAGGAAGAGGCGACAACCAATTTGTCGGGTTTCATCAAGAATTTGCTCAAAAGCTGTGGAAGTTTTTGCCTCAAAATCTGCTATACCTGTTACTACAATCTGTGGCTTTAGCTTCCTTATCAATTCAATCATCAGATCAGATCGATGTGGTGCTTCTATTACTGTCACCACTTCAGAAGAACACTCTGCATTTGGTTGTCTCTCAATTCCCAAAGAAGTAAGCGACCTATTGGGCAATTTTCTTGTAAGATTTTCATCGACCAATGCAAGTTTTGGTGAAAATAGTCGCAAAGCATTTTTAATTTTCCCATGGTATATGAGTTCTTCAATGAAGTATAGAGCATTGTGCAACCAATTGCAGCAATATATTGTTGAACAATGTATTGAGCAGAGGACATTTCAATTTGGATGTGGTCTCTCAATGAAATGTGAGGAGGAAAGGCGCCATCATCATGAGCAGTGGAGGAGCAAGAAGAGACAGACACGGGGCAAAGCAGGCATGCCAAAATGCCCAGCAGAATCTGTGAGTTGACTAAGAACTTGCCATTGCTATTATGTTGTCTTAATATCCAGAAGGACGATGGTACCAACAAACACTTGGGAGCAGCATTCCATTTCCACCGCCTCTGTAAAACCACCCAATTAATTACAAATTACAGCAACCACCCAATTCTTGGGGTTAAAAACTACTGGGACGTCCAGGTAAGAGAGCCCATGATTATTGACACATATACTCTGGCCGACACCTGGGCACACAGAGTAACTCGTTTTTATTTTTAAAATTTTGGGGGACTAATCCCACATTCATAAAGAGAAAAGGTAAACGAGTATTAATATGTGCCGATAGCTACAATGCCATCCGATGAAGTGAGCCCGAGGCTATCTTTGGTGGTTGGCGTTGGCGCTGGCTTGTGTGTTTGTTGTTGGTGCATGAAATGGAGATTATCCTTGGTGTTGAGCATTCATAGGTTGGCCCTAGGCCAATATTATTTTTTGGAAAAATATTTGTGAATTTTTTCATAAAACTCTGCATAAAGGCAAAGGCCGAGGGGCCAATTAATTTTTTTTGCTAAATTCACCAAACATAGATTATAAAAACCCAAATTAGGCTAATGAACCCGACTTTGCCATTACCCCCAAGAGTCAAATTTTGCCATTTCAAAACACTTCACAATTTTTTGCTAGAAATGCACCGGAATTCACCTTGAATCTCGCGTTCAGGTGCTCATCGTATGTTTGGACAGTGTCACTTTTTTTTTTTTTTGGCACCTTCACCATGCGTCATGAGAAAACACATAATGCATGAAAATAGATAAATATTATTCAGAATACTGATCCCCTATTATATAGGGTTCTAACATAGGCCCCACCTAGGGAAGATAGCTTCGAAGGAGATGTCTAGAACCGTTGAACTTTGAATTTTTCCGACCAGCTGATCATTGGGCTGCCCCCAAACTGTAAACTGAAAATAAAACCATGAAGAGACGAAAAATAAAAGATGCTCATTCTGTTGAGCTTATTGGCACATTCCTACCCACCCTAATCTACCTCATAATTTTGTTGAATCAGGTAATACAGAAATGCCAATGGAGCCAGTCCAGTAGTTGATCCCATGATTGGGTTTCCTCATCGTGTTTGATGAAAATCAAGGCTGAAATATGTACTGGAAACTGATGATATGTTTGGTCATTATAGAGAAAACATGTTTGAAAACTTGAGCTAACATAAACCCCCATGTAATCTGCTATAGGATCGATTAAAGCATGATGCATGATATTCGTTCCTAGATCTTCTATGACTAGTAGATCAGTTCCATCTTCAAAATTAAACCCCACATCTACAACTTCAACCTTATACTTGAAAACATAATCATCATCAATCTACAAATCAACAGGTAGTACGATTTCCTCTTGCTTTGGAGAAGGAAGATTTTCCAAGAATTCTTTGGGATCTAGGAAATTATAGGAATGAATTTGAGAATCCAAAAGTTCAATATCATTTTCGAACTTTTCAACAACTAGCTCAAGAAAACAAATTTTACTTTTAGGAGGAAAATTTCTCGAGTCCAAAAAACGAAACACAATTGTTAAAAAGTCTTCTTTAATGTGAAATTCTACTAACTTATTCCTGCATTCTTCTATGGCTTCACGAGATATAAGATTTACCTCATACCCTATCATATTGAAGCATCATCAAGGCTTTGAAATATGGATTCTTCAACAGTGAAGTCGCTTGTCATCTTTGAAGCTCGGGATCTTGAACAATGGAGTTTCCTGGTGAATGGTACAGCCTTCCTGTCTTTGGCTTCTGTTCACCATCAGAAGTCAAATCTGAACTTGAATATTTTCTGGAGAACTCGAAAGCTCGCTCCCTAGTGGAGTCACCAAAATGTTAGCGCTCTGTAATTTGCCTAAGGCTGCGGAGGCAATCACAAAGGTAACCTCGAACCACTTGGAGTCTTGGATATATCCCTCCAAGACTCAGAGAGGGATCTCTCTTTTCTGAATTAACTTGGTATGAAATAGGACAGATGTTAGGCTAGCTATAAAAGTAATGAAAGTATGGGATTGGGGTTTTTAAATGGTTGTTTTGGGACAACAAGGAGGGCCATTGGGCAAATGGGGTCTGCGCTTAAAAATGTGATTCACTCTTAGATATGAGACATAACTCCTAAACAGGGCAAGGTAGCGGAAATGTTGGATCGAAATAAGTTTTGATGGTGTCAATTTGAGGAAGAACTAGAGGAGGAAAAAAGTGAGCAAATGAGCAGTTAAGAATTCATAAACTATCTTTTTAGAGGAGAAACATAAAGATTATCACAAGATCAGAGGCATAGTATTTCACAATAAATTATGCTCTGTTACTCTTCTTCTAATAATAAGAATTGAAAACAAATGAAATGATAACAAGAAAAACTTAATAAAGACAGGAAATGCCACCAACATCTCCACACAGGAATCCTGTGAACAACATGCTCATTACTGATAGATCATTTGAAGATTACAGAAAAGTTTTCTGGCCAAACATAGCCCACTATCCAGCAAAAAGAAAAAGAAATTTCCTACAGGTCTAACCCTCTCCTACTCAGCCCAGTCGAACCCTGCTTACATCCTTTACATGTGTATAAATAAGAAAACATATCTCAGTCCTCTCAAAGACTTGCGTTCTACCTCTTCTTTCGTAAAATAGAAAAACAGTTACAAGAATAGACACCTGTCGACTATCTCTAAAACAAACAGGACAACAAATCAAAGGAAGGTTCCATTTGCTAACTGCTGCTTGAAACATCTGGCACGCTAGAGGTTGGTTAGAGATTCGCTACCAGCTGGAGGATCAATGCTCTAACCACTACCTGGAATTCTGGAGATGATCATTCTGGATCTGCCTTGAATCATGGATCTGCTTCATTCATTCTAGCTAATCTGGTGTCTTGACTGCCAAATGCATTAGAAATGGCTCCTCACAAACGGGATACTCTGCCACCTCTGTTTAAACATGCTTTTCCACCTATGTAACTGTTACCTAAATATGTGGATCAAACTGTTGTAGTCGGGTTCCCTGTTTTCCACTAACCTCATCGATTTGTAGTTGGAATTCTTTTTAATCGGTGTCCCTCATCGACAACTAAACATTTCCAATCATAGCGAGCCAAAGCCTTGATATCATTCATAACAACCTCATAAGAAGTGACAATAACAGGGAATGTTGGACCCACTGATATGCATCATGCATGGCAAACAAGAGTTCCACCTTTAGCAATTGTGCCTTGCCAGCAAATATTTTTCTCAGCACCTTCATAATGCTCTCCATGGCCTCATAAACTTGGAGTTCTAGCAGAAGATATGGGTGCAATAAGACACGGACCAACCACAAACTGATCACTGCCATTTAAATGTGATCGTGGATTTCCACTCTGACCCATAATCTGATTTTCACTGACAATATTAGCATACCCTGAAAATCCTCTATAGGGTTGTGGCCTAATAGCCCCTTCAACTAGTGTTCTGGCATCCGAAGGTCCCGTGTTTGCATAAGTGTCATCAATTCTTGGCTTTTTTTATTTCGTTTGTGCAGCATTTGCATCGAATCCATCCCTAGAAGTTGGTAGGGGCCTAACAGGCCCTGGACCTATTGTTGTAAGAGGGGATAGTTTGCCCCAACCACCAGGCCTAGGACTATTTATGTTGACATCCAAAAATTGTGAAACATCTCTGGCCTTGATAATGAAATTCTTCCTTCAGTTGCATGGTTCTCGTGACTGCAGAAGAGAGGACAATAAAAATGGCAATGGTGGAGCTCGGGTGCGAAATCCGAATGGCCTTCCAAGGGTGTTGTCTTGTAATTTCAAAAGTGTATTTGCTTCAGCTAAAACTTTTGATGAAGAGCCCAACAATAATACTTGAGGTTTCCAAACGAACTATAAAGGGTCTCTGACAAGATGAGTGGGTGTTGACAAATTAGCAATTCTGATAATTAACCGAAATTCAGCCCTTTGAGATAGAAACTTGCACAAAGACATGAAATGTTGCAGTCCTGGTCAATAACAGGCAAAGAGAGTCCTTCAACACTCCATAATATGATCACTTGGAAAAGGCCAATGAGCCTGTGTTGACCCAGTGTCATGGTTTTCAATAAAAGTCACAACCCTTGATGGCCACCTGCATTTGAAACGATGCCTCAAAACAATGATGCTCTGTCACATCTGTCTAAACATGCTTTGCCTTCTTCCCTCCATTCAACAACTTTATTCTGTCTTGAAAAACTTTCAAACACAGCAGAAGGAATTGTAAGAGCACTTTGATCTAGGTCCATATGAATTACATCCACATTCTTCAAGTCGGGGTTTGAAAGTTCTGCCATATTGAGAGTCCTAATAGTAGAATCGACTACCCCAATCATGTTAGCTGGCTTTTCCTCTGTACATAACCTCTTTGCAGTTTGATGACGATCTGGAAGCTGAAAAGTTAGAAGCTCATGGAAAAGACAGCCATAATAATATTGGCTAAATAGAGCAATTTGACTCTGTAACAATTCCATAGTCTTTGCTAAGGCAGTAAGGACCTCTTCACTTTCAAATATTATAAAGGTGACCTCTAGGTCTGAGTAGACCTGATTCTTGACGAGCCCACAAAAGATTTCTGCATGTGAGGGTAGTGTGTTTGTCGCCAGATATTTCAGTATACTATTTTTACCCGATAAACTAGACAATTCAAGATGATTGGACATATCCAGGAAGAGGTGACAACCAATTTGTCGGGTTTCATCAAGAATTTGCTCAAAATCTGTGGAAGTTTTTGCCTCAAAATCTACTATACCTGTTACTACAATCTGTGGCTTTAGCTTCCTTATCAATTCAATCATCAGATTAGATCAATGTGGTGCTTCTATTACTGTCACGACTTTAGAAGAACACTCTGCATTTGGTTGTCTCTCAATTCCCAAAGAATTAAGCGACCTCTTGGGCAAGTTTCTTGTAAGATTTTCATTGACCAATGCAATTTTTGGTGAAAACAGTCGCAAATCATTTTCAATTTTCCCATGGTATATGAGTTCTTCAATGAAGCATAGAGCATTGTGCAACAAGTTGCAGCAATATATTGTTGAACAATGTATTGAGCAGAGGACATTTCAATTTGGATGTGGTCTCTCAATGAAATGCGAGGAGGAAAGGCGCTATCATCATGAGCAGCGGAGGAGAAAGAAGAGACAGACACGGGGCAAAGAGGGCATGCCAAAACGCCCAGTAGAATCTGCGAGTAGACTAAGAACTTGCCATTGCTATTATTTTGTCTTAATATCCAGAACGACGACGGTACCAACAAACACTTGGAAGCAGCATTCCATTTCCACCACCTCTGTAAAATCACCCAATTAATTACAAATTACAGCAACCACCCAATTCTTGGGGTTCGAAACTGCTAGGAGATCCAGGTAATAGAGCCCATGATTATTGACACATATACTCTGGCCAACACCTGGGTGCACAGAGTAACTCGTTTTTATTTTTAAAATTTTAGGGGACTAATCCCACATTCATAAGGAGAAAAGTTAAACGTGTATTAATATATGTCGATAGCCACAATGCCATCTGATGAAGTGAGCCTGAGGCTATCTTTGGTGTTGGCGCTAGCGTTG
>JASDQU010586783.1:18769-41762 GCA_032191745.1 Picea mariana | reverse complement strand
ATTAAATTTTTTATATTTCTATATATATAAATTAATTAATATATCTAGTATTAACTAGTCTCGATTAATCTTAACTCCGATAGAGAGGGATCAAATCTCTTTGCGTGCAAACCTTTAACCTTTCCTCAAGTTTTGTACTCTAAAACAAATTTGCACTTCGAGAGATTTGATCCTTCTATGTGCTTGATAGATCCAGAGTTAAGATGGATCTAGGCTTCAGTTAGAGTTTGAAATTAGGTACAATATATGTCAATCATCATTAATGTCATTTTAAGCATATATATATGATTTTCTTATAATAAAATTCATGGATCACTTGAGGTGATTCACTTTGATTAGGACTAACAAACATAAATGGAGATGTTGTATGGAGAGTGTAAGACCCTCGTCTAGAGTGGTGTTAGGAACCTTTGTCACACTAGCATGGATGGACATCTTGGATGGATGAGGCCTTAGATGAATTGATTGGCATGCCTTGGATCGTTGAAAAGGTGCACCTTGGACAGACACCTTGGCCCATTGACAATGCCCACATTCGCCAATCGACAATGGCAAGGAACACCACAAGGCCCACAAGTAGTCACCTTGGCCCAATGGCAAGGAACATCTTTGATAGTCAGTTTCCTTGGCCTATTGGCGAGGTGCACATTGGATGGGTGACTTGGCCCATTGGATAGGTGCACATAGGAAAAATGCCTTGGCCCATTAGAAATGAATAGTTAAAATTGTTGATTCCTTGGCCCATTGAAAAGATGGATTGCAGACAAATTTAGGCACATCTACCAATATATAGGGTGCACCATAAATAGTGAAAATTCAAATGAAACAAAAAGTTGGATAGGAATAGCTAGATGCAAAGGAGGTTGTTACAGACAACAAGTTTCACAGTCATGTACTTGGAATGATAGACGAAAAAGTAAGAAGAAGGCTTGATGATTTGGTGCCTAGAATTATACAAATTGATAGAGTTAGGTGGTCCACACTTGGGGGTTGCAATGGGAAATTAATCTGACTTTGGGAACAAGTTACCATGGATTACAATCATTGGTCACATTCATTGGGCATACTCCCTTAGGAACACATCCATTAGGAATGTACATTTCAAAAAGCTTAGGGAGACTTGGGCACACTTGGGCCAATTGAGATGAGTGGATAGAGTTTCCTTTGGATGAATTGAAATGGATTGGATCCTAAGGTGTAGTTTCATGGATTGGGCATCACAGAAGACTTGAATTGGCTAAGTGACAAGGAGATGGAAACAAGACCTATAGGAGGAAGGCATGTGGTTTCTTTAGGTGTTGGTTTGTAAAACATTGTTGAGAAGTCTTGGCAAAAGGTAGTTCTCTTTATTTTATCTGTACATCTGTAATTGAGGTGTGGGTAGTTGTCTAATCTCCCCCATTATATCATGTAAACATTCACACACACACACACACACAGAAGGTGTTAGGAACCTAGATGGGGTACCTCCCATTCATATCTATTGAAAACTATGGATTCTTTATGTGTATTAAATGTCACTCCTTGCATATTGTTAATTGGCTAAGTTGTGAAATTGCCTAAGTGTTGTATTGTTGAGGTAATTTAAGGTTGCATTTGGATGCATGGATAAGTATTGATTGTTGGATAAACTAAGTGTGTTAGAATTGGTTAGCCTCTAACTTGGTGTGGCCTAAGGAGAAATTATAGGAAAACCTTAGGTGAAGAGGATCAATATGGTTGTAGTAGGCACAGGTTGGTCAAGCAACTAGACTCAAGTCAAGGCAATGCCACATGACCATAGGTGCAGGAAAAAATTAGGGGAACACGAGATGGAAAAAAAAAAATGGGTGGATTGCAAGTCCATGAAAATTGGTGTCAGATCATTTTTTGTTGTAATTTTGATTTCGTGACAGATTGGTGTGCATCGTTGGACAAGTAAAGGGAATCAATTGACTTAGTTCTCATGAAGTTGAGGTTGTGTGACATGGACCAGCTTGGGGTGACTGGGTACATTACAAAGTGGTATCAAAACTTTTTCAGAGTGTTTTATGAAGTAGTATGTCCCAACCTGGGTGGTTGGGGATCTTACGAATTGGTATCAGAGTGATTGGTTCAACACTAGACTTGTATGGGATGAAGTCTAACATGACTAGATGTGTACATTAAGAAATTGGTATCGTTCAATGCATAGCTTAGTTTGTGTGGAAAACCATTGGTGTGTGGTATAGAGTGTGATGCACACAAAGATAGGGATGTGCAGGTGTGCACACTGGAGTTGGGATATTAAAATCATCCAAGAAATCTGAGGAAAGGATTCTGGAAAAATTGTGCAAATTTTTCATGTACTTATTGCATGAAATCATCTAACAAATCTTAATTGCCTACACATTTTGCAGAATTATTGCAGAAGGTTAAAAGTAGGACACAGTTAGTGCAGAAGGTTAAAAGCATGGAATATGCATGGATGACTTATAGTCTGAATGATG
This sequence comes from Picea mariana, assembly GCA_032191745.1. Lineage (NCBI taxonomy): Eukaryota > Viridiplantae > Streptophyta > Pinopsida > Pinales > Pinaceae > Picea > Picea mariana. Next base: position 39,294 of record JASDQU010586783.1, on the reverse strand, counting down.
AATTTGGAGATATGTATGTTGGTTTGGGTGTTGATGGCACATAATCCAAGGGGGAGCGCATGAACTTGGTAGAAACTGTAAAAGTACTACAAAAATATGTCCAGAGTTATAAGGCTGATAATGAAATACTTATGAGAGCCAAGGAACAACAAGATGACTTCAATGTCAAATTGATGCAGAGCTTGGCCATAATAGAAAAGAAGATTGATAAGGATACAGAGATGAGTAGATCAAGAAATCGCAGATCTCATGATGAGAAAAGAATAGAAGAAATAGGTGTTGGTAAGCATTCTTTCAGCAAATCGCGTAGTAGTTTGAGTCCACCTTCTATCAGAAAGCATAAGAGAAGGACTAAGGTGGATAAGCTACAAGGAGAAATGAATAAGATCAAACCTCCTACCTTTGATGGGGAGCACAAAAAGGATGAGGATGGAAAGACATGGTTGTTGAGTATGAGGAAGTACTTCCAGTTTCAGAACTATTCTTCACATGCAAAAGGGAGAATTGATATCTATTAGTTAAAGTGAAAGGCATCAATGTGGTGGGATTAATATGTGCAAGTGTAGGACATTGATGAGAAGTAAGTGACTTGGAGAGAGTTCAAGAGGTATTTCCAAAATAAATACTTAATCAAGCAATACTATGACCGGAAAATGAAGGAGTTCTTTGAACTCAAGCTTGGGAGCATGATAATAGATGAGTATGAAAGGAGATTTTTAGAACCGCTGAATTATGTACCTTTATCAAGGATGAACATATGAATTTTCAGAGATATTTGAGTGGTTTTCCATCATTTATCAGTGATAGGATGAAATATGATGACCCTAATAAATTGGAAGAAACCATAAGGCATGCTAAGTGTATTTATGACTAGCAAAGGGGAAGGCCTACTTTCCAAAAGTCTTAGGAAGACAATATGAAAAGTAAGGTGGAACATAGGAAGAAGGCAACTAAGCCATCATTTTTCATAAATAATCTGTAAGGAAAGATGACTCTTCAGGAGCTCACAATGTCAAAGATAGTGGGACAAAATTCATGGAAACAACCTATGAAGTGTTGGGGTTGTGTTGGAAATCATATGCGTAGAGATTTCCCTCAAATAGGTGATAAAGTGAATATTGCGCACAGTGTGTAGCAATATGAAACAGTTGAGGACATGGGTAGGAATGTTCCAAGGATTTATGACGTGCTATATAACAAGTAGGATGAGTTTCAGTTGCACATGGTTAAGGTGGAAGGTAATATTAATGGCCAACCTGTTGCTTTTTAAATTGACTCGGGAGCTAGTCATAGTTATCTAGATGCTAAAATGGTGGAAAGATTCCATCTGTCAAGAAGAAAGATTGAAAAACCTTGGTTGGTACAATTGGCTATAGGAAAAAAAAGGAAAATTAAGGAGAAGGTTAAGGTATGTCTATTGGAGATGAATGGACTGCGCACAAAGGTTGATTTGAATATTATACCTTTGAGCTCATATGATTTACTCATTGGTATGGATTGGTTGGATGAACATCATGCTTTCCTGGATTGCTATAATAAGGAATTTACTCTCCTATACGAGCAAGGAAATTTGAGGTCAATTCAAGGAATTCCAAGAGCTGTGACTATCAGATAAATTCTAGCTTTGTAGTTGAATAAAATCTATAGGAAAGGATCTCAAGTATTCACAGTGCACATGGAAGAGCCACCTAAGGATAAAGTGTGGAGTGTGGAATATTTTATAGTAATGAAAGAGTTTGAAGATGTATTTAAAGAGATATTTAACATTCCTGTGAAAATGGATATTGACTTCTCTATTAATCTTATGTTGGGAGCAACACCTATATCCAAGACTCCTTACAAGATGAGTATGTTAGAACTGAAGCAGTTTCATATGCAACCTAAAAAGATTTTGAACAAGGGGTATATACGCCCAAGTCTGTCTCCTTAGGGAGCACCAATTTTGTTAATGAAGAAGAAGGATGGTACATGAAGACTTTGTATTGACTTCAGACAGTTGAACAAAATAATAGTAAAGAACACGTATCATTTTCCAAGGATAGATGATTTGTTTGATCGACTAAGGGGCGCAAGGATATTTTCCAAGATAGATATCAAATCCGGATATCACCAAGTAAGAAAAAAAGAGGAGGAAATCAATATGACTTCCTTCAAAACAAGTTATGGTCATTACAAGTTTACAGTGGTGTCATTTGGGTTGTTGAATGCACCAGTTGTCTTCATGTGTTTAATGAATGTAGTTTTTAGGAATTACTTGGATAAGTTTGTCATTGTGTTTTTGGATGACATTTCTATTTATTCAAATTTTGAGGAAGAGAACAAGAAACACTTAAGGATGGTGTTGCAGGTATTGAGGGAGCATTGGATTTATGCAAAGCTAATCAAGTGTTCATTTTTTCAGCGACCAATTCACTACTTGGGTCATATTATTTAAGAAGAAGGAATAGTTTTGAACCCAACAAAGATAATATCCATTGAAGAATCGATGACACCAATAAATGTCGCAGAAGTGAGTTCATTTATGGGACTAGAAGGGTATTGCAAAAGGTTTAATGAAGGATTCTCACAAATTTTGCATGCAATCACATCCCTATAGAAGAAAGGTGCATGATTTGAATGGAATCTGGATTGTCCAAGGAGTTTTCCACTCTTGAAGAACGTGTTAACAAGTGTGTCAATTTTGATGATTGTTGATCTAGATGCAGACTTCGTTGTTTGTACGAATGCATGCAAGGAAGGACTTGGGGGAGTTCTGAGTTAGAATGGACATGTAGTATGCTACGAGTCAAGGAAGTTGAAAGAGCATGAAAGGCTCTATGTTACGTATGACTTGGAATCAGAAGCGATAGTGAATGCTTTGAATATGTGGTGACACTATCTCATGGGTAAGATATTTGAGTTGAGAACAAACCATTGTGGTATGAAGTATTTGTTTGGACAACCAATTTTAAATGCCAGACAAAGAAAGTCACTCAAGTTCAGTATTGATTATGAATTTGACATAAAGCATATCAGGGGAAAAGAGAACAAGGTGGTTCATGCACTCAGCAGGAGAATGCACGAAATGTATGATACATCCATTAGCATGTACCAGACATATTTGCATGACATAATTTTGGAAGTTCTTGAATCAAATCTGCACTATATGGATATAAGTGTGACTTTACAGCAAGGTACGTCGCAGCCAAGGTTTGAATATTATGAGTTAAGAGAGGATGGGATCCTCATGTATAGATGTAGAGTCTATGTGACAAATCATCAAAAGTTGAAGAACCTAATTTTGCCAGAGATGCATAAGGTTTCTTATGTTGGACATCCAGGTTAGCAAAATACCATTGTCATTTTCAAGAAGCAATACTTTTGTCCAGGTATGAAAAAATAAGTTGTGCATTTCATTGCGATATGTCTTCAGTGTCATAAGATCAAGGATGAGCATAGAAATCCAACTTGTCTATTGCAGCCTTTTCCCATTCATGAATGGAAGTGGGAATTTGTGACCATGGACTTCATAACTAAGTTTCCTAGAACTGATAAGCAACATGATACTATTATGGTGGTGGTGGAAAATCTTACTAAAGCTTCCCATTTTATTCCAGTGAAGTCAACACACAAGGAAATCGACATTCTTGTGATATACATGCATTAAGTTGCTAAGTAGCATGGTGCTCCTAAGAAAATTGTGTCTGATAGAGATTCCAAGTTCACCTCGAACGTTTGGAAAGGGTTGTTCAAGGGATTTGGAACAAATTTGAATTTCAGCACAACATATCATCCTAAGTCAGATGGTCAAACCGAGAGGGTAACAGGTGATTGAAGACATGTTGAGGATGTATGTGATGGATAAACCATCAAAATTGGAAGAACAACTTCATTTGGTATAGTCTTCTTACAACAATGGGTATCAAGCATATTTAAATATGAGCCCATTTGAGGGACTTTATGGTAGAAAGTGCAACACACTAGTGAGTTGGGAGAACCCAAGAGACCGCACAGTAGTTGGGTTTGATTTAGTCTAGGAAATGGAGGAGTAGATGGTAAAGATAAGGCAGAATCTGAAGGCTACCCAGGACAGGTAGAAAATTTGCACAGATAAAGGTACAAAGATGCATAGATAAAGGTAGAAACCACAAGGAATTTGGAGTGGGTGATCACGTTCTTCTGAAAGTGAAGGCCATACATAGTTCCCTGAAGTTGGGAAAGTGTTCTAAGTTAGTGGCACGCTATTGTGGGCCATTTCAAATCCATGAAAGGATTCATCGTGTTTCTTATATGGTTGCATTTCCTACAAATTTATGCATTCATAATGTTTTACATGTGTCATTGATTGAGAAGTATGTACCTGATGCTAATCATGTTATTGATTGGAATGTGATTTAGGTGGTGCCAAAATGTGGATTTCAAGTGTGATCAATTTGCATATTGGATTGGAAAACCAATCATCTCTAGAATTGAGTCATGGAGTTGGTAAGTGTCCAATGGACCTGGTACGGTCCTAAGGATGCAACCTAGGAATGTGAGGATGCTATGCGAGAAAAGAATCCTCATATTTTTTATAATGTTTGAAAATCTTGTATGTACATGTGTATATAATGTACTGAGGGCAGTGCATAAATAAGTGGGAGGGCATTGTAATGTCCCCGATCCTAGACCCTTTGTAATTGTACATATAGGCTGGTGAGTCGTTGATGCTAATGGTTTATGTAATGTATATATAGGCTTGTGAGCCATTGACACCTGGATTTTGGTGTTGTGCACATGTAAGCAAATTCATAGAGAATTTTTATAAAGGCAAGGTACAAACATTTTGTGTGTTGCGTGCACTTGGGTAAGTGGGAGATAATGACCTAGAAGTGCCCAGTACTGAGTTGTGTGTTTGTGTGTGTGTGTGTGTGTGTGTGTGAGTGTGACTATTTATGTTTTGCGACTGTAGAGCCTGTGTGATTATGAGGCTGGTGAGCTTGGACGCAAATAGGCCAGCATGCCTATCCATGTAAATATAATCATGATTATTAATATCTTATTGCATCATTGTGCATTCACTGACTCAGTCGAAAAGAGATGAGGGGATTACTTCATCGGAAAAGAAAAAAGGGAATGAGTCGTAATTCTTGGGGAATATTTTATAATATTTCTAGAAAAGTGTAATGTGGATATGTTTCATCCTAAGTTCTTGAGGGTGGAGAATGGGTTGCCAATTGGATTAAAGCTACTTCTCAAGATGAAAAGTGTCAAGCGGAAGGCATGAAATATATATTGTTGGCCTTAGTGTGTTTTGGGCATGATTATTACTGCATTATCCATTGTGCAGAGGATTATTTGGCGGGGGATTCATGTTGAAATATTTTATGGGAAGAAGGGGGTCAAACTATATGGAAATTATGATTATTACCTTATCTTCACAAAGAATCTTGTAAGGAGTTATGGGCTATAATCCAAGTTACTTTCGAAGAGATGGGTTGACAGACTGAGAGTAGTCTCTTTGGCTGAGAGACTGGATGTTGTGAAGATCTTGTTAGACCCAGAAGCATACTCTCCAAGTGAGAGTATTCTTGAGAGTGGTTCCCTGGTGTGTTGCAAATTAGTCCCGGGGATCAAAGACTTCATGTCTGACCTATTACTGGTAACCCTAGAAAGGGAAGTGGGGAAGTTGAACGACTGTTGAGAAGAGAAGGGGAACACTTTTGGGTGTGACTGGTGCATGGGGAAAGAGGGACTTTGTACTATTTGTAGCAACATGCATCTAATACTAAGAAAATATGTTGAGAATCTAACCTTAGTGAGTCATTATAAACCTTTTGCCATGGTGGAGTTGTACCCCAGCTCGGGGGTGACTTGTTGCTGAAATCCTATGAGCAACAACATCTATGGATGGGAGAATCTCTGATTCAAGGCCACAATTGGTGACTTTTATTTAAAATAAGTGTTCCTTATGTACTTTTCTTGGTTATTGCCTAGATTTTTGTCTATGTTTGACATGGGTTAAATTCTTGTATGTGTTGCATATACATATTTGTTGTTATTTTGTTAATTACTGCATGCTCTTGTAATTATAGTACTTATAGCCTATATTTGTAGTTGTGCATGGATATGACCGATGTGGTTAGTCTTTCTTTTTAAGTTATCCATGTAATTGTGGTTATGATTTGACAAGAAGAGGATCGAGTGGACGAGGGCACAGGAAGGAAACTTGTGTACACTAAGAGACTAGAATTTGTTTGTGTGGATAGAGAATTAGACTCCATGCACAGTGAAATATGAGTAGATGAATGATGCCTAGATGGTTGTGCATATGGTTGCGTTGTGTGATCTGAATGCTAGTGATCACAACTAGTGCAAATATTGTTGGGTTATTACCACTGATTAATTTTGTGACAAAAAGATAAAGTTTCTTCCATTCAAGGAAAAAATTAGGGGATAAATTTTCCATGCTTTTCGCAAAAAAGGATTCTCCAATGTAAAAAAAATTCTCCCAAATTCTATAGGACAAGATTATTTTACCTTAAAAATCGCCAAAATTTTATAAAAACTATATAAAATCCTTAGAAATTTGAATATTTTAACAAAAATATCGCCAAACATTTATAGTTGAGATATAAAGGACCAGTAATATTCGCAAAGGTTTCTACATTTCAAAATAAATTCCCATCCTTAAAATTATCCATGCTTTCGTTTTTATAAGTTGTGTGGCATGAATCATGTTTGGGTTGAGTGCGTTGCTTCAAGAGATACTGTGTGGATTGAGTTTAAGGTATATTCTTAATAGTGTAATTCTAGAGTAACATTGGTCAGTGGTATGTTGGGGAATGTTAAAGTTTGGTTGACTTAGTGCTCGTAAAGTTGAGTTTGCATGACATGGCCCAACCTGGGGTGATTGGGTACATTACAAAGTGGTATCATAACTTTTTCAAAGTGTTTTTATGAAGTAGTATGGACCAACCTCTGTGGTTGGCGATGTTACACCTCCATAATCTTCTAATGTTTGTGTTGCTTATCCTATTGGTTCAACAGATTGTAATACCACTAGATCGAACCCAATTGTAAATAAAAATGTAATTGTACATACAAGCTGATGAGACAAGATAATTTGGGGCTAGAGTGGCTTTTTATGTATGTATATTGAGGTGGGTTGGTGAGCCAAAAGTTGAAAGGCCAACAAGCCTATTTTCCTAAAACACAATCACACTCAATTTTAATGAAAACACATAATTGTTGTAGACCAACCATGTAAAAGAGTATGTGGGGAGAAAAACCACCAGAATGGGAAAGGGAGCCTAAGAGTCTGGGGAATAGGGACTAAGTCTTAAGCCCAAAGGAATATTTTATTAATATTCCCAAAAACGTGTAAAGTATAAAGTATGGATATTTAAATATATCATAAGTCCTCATGTTGAGGAACATATCACCTTTTGATGGAATACATGTGGCCCCAAGCTAGGTCCCAACATGATAAGTGTCAAGTTGGGAACATGCAAATATAATTGGGGGAATTTAGTTCATTTGACTGATATTCTCATTATCATTCACACCTCACTACCTCCATGATAATGTCATATTTACCTTCGTGTTTCTAGTACCCATACCTATACCAAGACTAGGACCATGGTTAGATTTGGAGGTGGAAGGAATAGGCGGTTTTTCAGACCCGTAGTGCATTGAAGAAGTGGGTTATCAGGCCCGTAGGAAATTGAAGAATTGGGTTGTCAGGAAAGTGAGCATTCTCTCCAGGTGAAAGAACTACTGAAAATTGATTCCCAAGATGCCAAGGTGCAACTACATGGCTTTGAGACTTCCTCTCTGGTCTGTTGTTGAAGCCCCAGAAGGGAAGTGGGGTAGCTGACAGATTGTTGAGCAGAGAAGGGGCACACTTTCTAGGGTGGGACATTCATGTGGAGAATGAGGCATTGTAGGCTGTTAGTTTGAGTTAGCACCTATGTATGAGTTTATATGTTGTTGGAGAGACCTTAGAATGCTTAGAAATCCTTTAAATAGGTGGATTTTTAGCCCCATCTCAAGCGTGAGCCACTGTTGAGAGTTTATGAGTGGTGTGGTCTAAGGCTAGGAGGAACATGGAAGGTTTGCACACAATTGGTGTTCTTTTTACTAAATATAAGTGTCTATTGTGTGTTAATTTATGTGTTATGTTAATATTTATTCATTTATTCGTATGGGTTTTATGTATATGTTGTATTTGTATATAGTTTTTATTATTTTGTATTAATCTGTGCACTTGCAGAGAAATTTAGCTAATTAAAAGGTATTAGAGCTTAAAATTTCATGTGGCATTGCCTAAAAAAAATTTGGGGATGCAATAATGTGGTATCATAGCTCCAGTTTCAACATTGATCCTATATGGGTAGATTAACATAGAAAAGAACAGAAAACGAAGACTATGCAGGAAAACTGTTTGACAAAATGTCAGAAGATGTCTGCAAACTATTCAATAAAATTATTACAGTGAAATTAAACGAATTTTGCAAATAATTTGGAAGAAATGAGCATATGAATTAAGTGTAAGCAAATTTAGTCTCTAATTGAGTATATTTGGGCCTATAGATGGCCAAAATTTGAATTTACAGAGAAGCCATGGTGCCCATGACAAAATTGAGGTGAAATTGGGAAAAAGCCACAATTTTGCAGAGTAATTCAAGATGAATTCAACATACAAGAGGAAAATTTGAAGATTAGGGGAGGTTGAATTCATATGTACAAACCTCAATTTGGTTGTATTGAGATTAATTACAAGCTCTAATGGCAGCCACAAAAGTAATTACAGAATGCCCATGATAAAAATCATGAAAAAGTCCCCAATTATGCGGTGTAAATTCTTGGAGAATTAATGAGTAATGAAAGAAATGAACCAAGAATAAAAATCTCCAAATTTTAATGGAAATCCGAAAAAGAAAATTTCGAATTTGGGTGATTTTCGAAGTAAGAAAAAATAGGGAAAATTTGTTTATTTTTGCATACGATGATGTCGGCATGATGTGGAGGCCACATGTCAACTGATGTGGCAGAAGAAAGACACGTATTGCCACAGTGGAAGGTACATGTTGGATGGAATGATAGTTGGTAGGTGATGTGGAGCCATGTGGTAGGTCAACTGTTAGTCCCACGATACCGCAGTAAGATCTTGGAATTTTTCTAAGTGTTAAGACTATCATGGAGCATGAAGAGAGTCAAGGGTATGGAAAGAGGTGTGGTATCCCCGAGAACCCATGTAAGAAGTGAAAAATAAACTAAGTCCTAAGGATTGGTCGGGTTTATGGGTGGATGGATTCCTAATATTAAAATAAATATGGGATCACCAGAATGTGTGAAGGATATCACCTTCGAAGGTGTGAAGGATATCACGAAGGTGATGAGGCATAATAAAATGATCACAAACCCGCGGTGAGATCTCAGAGAAAATGACTAAGTATAGGTGTATAATGGATACGGTGGAACACCATGATGGATTTTAGAGGAGGCATAAGTTATAACATGAATGAAATGGAATCATGAAACCATGATAAACTTAATAAACGCTGCTAAGTATGGGAACAAGTTAAGGCTAGTGGAAACGCAAGAGTGTATTTTGGAGGCTGTGTAAGTTTGAGGGAAGAAATGAATACTTTAGACCTGCAATGAAATATTTTAACATAAAAGATCTAATTTGAAGATAATCAGACGATGGCTGAGTATAAAAGATAGGATGCTCGAGCTAACAAAATTATCTTCCATGTCATGCCATTGATAGTCTTCTTGCTCAAATATGTTGAAGGGGGACACAAGAACTAGTCATGAGGATCCATGGACAGTAGAGTCCATGTATTCATTTAAGAATGTATAAAAAAAATATTAATAATTCACAAGAAATCAAAAATAAATTATTTCTGATAAAATTCTGAAGAATAGAATGTTGTATAAAATGATGGATTTGTTAAATTATTGTAGTCTTAAAAATATTTTTGCATACACATTTTGTATAACTAAGAACATAATTTGATGTAAGCATAATTCAACAGGAATATCAGTAAAGAAAGACATGGATGATGCCCAAGAAACTTACAATTATGAATATGAAGGAAGAATATTTGGCATGGGCATGGAGAAGATGGAAAGGAAGAGAGGATGAACTTGGTAGAGACCATAAAAAGTTTACAAAAGGAATTATAAAGTTATAAAGTTGATAACGAGAATATTATGAAAGCAAAGGAGCAACAAGAAGGATTTAACATCAAGTTAATGTAGAGCTTGGAATGAATAGAGAAGAATATGGATAAGGAGACTAATTCAAGCAAATCAGGGAGTCACCGGTCTCATGATGAGAGGAGAAGAACCATAACTGTTGGTAGGAATGACCATCACTCCCCAAGGCATTCAACTAGGAGAACACATAGTAGGTCAAGTCCATCCCCTATTAGGAAGTGTAAGAAGAAGTATGGGGTGGATGAGTTATAGGAAGAAATTAATTAGATAAAACCACCTACATTTGATGGTGAACACAAGAAGAATGAGGATGTTGAGACCTGGATGTTGGGCATGAGAATTTTTTTTTTTTGCATAATTACTTTTCACAGGAAGAAGGATGAATTTCCATATATGAAATCAAATAAAAAGAATAAATGTGGCGGGATTAGTTTGTGCAAGTGCAACATATTGATGAGAAAAAGGGTACTTGGAGACAATTCAAAAAGTATTTTCAAAATAATTACTTAACCAAACGATACTATGATAAGAAGATGAAAGAGTTCTTTAAACCCAATATTGGAAGTATGACCATAGATGAGTATGAAAGGAGGTTCTTAGAGATACTAAAATATATTTCTTTCATCAAGGATGAAAAAATGAAGATTCAAAGATACCTGAGTGGGTTGTCATCATTTATCAATGAAAAGATACAATATGATGATCCCAAGACACTAGAGGAAACCATAAAGAGAGATAAATTCCTTTATGATCAACATATATGAAGCCCAACTTTCCAAAAGGCATGGGAAGACAAGAAGAAGAGAAAGATAGAACAGAGGAGGAAGGGGACAAAGCAACAATTATTTTGAAATAATTCTCAAGGACATCCAACTCCTAAGGAACCCAAGATGATTGATAGAATGGGGAAATATCAAGGTAACCACCTATTCAATGTTAGGGTTGTGGGGGAGATCATATGTATAAAGATTTCCCTCACTGAGGTGAAAAAATGAGGAGAGTGTTAATTCTTTGTAAATTCCCAGAGGTTTTCGAGAGGTAGAAGAAATTTGTCAGAGGTAACTTTATCCAACCACTTTGAAATTGGGATCTAGCCCTGCCAGTCTCAGAGAGGGATCTCTCTATATGATTAAAATATGTTTCAGGTTTCAAATATTAGACTAGTTAAATAAATAAGATTGTGTTGTTTGTTTTATAAAATGGATGAAATATGGTTTACGCATCCATTGGGCTATCGAGTCTGTTTATAAACTTTGAGACCAAAGAACAGATTTTATAAGGTATTTTCACAGGGCAAGATAATGCAACTATTGGATCCTTTAGAGTTAAAATGATGGATAGCAGAAAAGATGAGATAATCAATTAAAATAAAGAAGCATTTAAGAATTTCTTTATCATAACATTAGAAGACAAACACTTAGATCTTTAAAATACAGACACAGAGTATACAAAGATAAATTTTGCAACTTTAACTTCTTTTAAATGATTAGATATAGAAAACAAAAATGATTACGAAGACAGAAGAACCATTCAATGAAGAGGAGTAAACATCACCAACATTTAACACACAGGAATGCTATGAAACATCCTTATAAAATCTGTTCTTTGGTCTCAAACTTTATAAAATAGACTCCATAGCCCAATGGATGCGTAAACCATATTTCAACCATTTTATAAAACAAACAACACAGTCTTATTTATTCAACTAGTCTAATATCTGAAACCCGAAACATATTTTAATCATACAAAGAGATCCCTCTCTAAAACTAGCAGGGATAGATCCCAGTTTCGAAGTGGTTGGATAAAGTTACCTCTGATAAATTTCTTCTACCTCCCGACAACCTCTGGGAATTTACAGAGCATTAACAGAGTGTGTACAATGTACAACAAGATGAAACAATGGAGGACATGAGAATAAATGTACCTAGGATCTACGCAGCTATGGATAACAAGCAAGTTGAGTTATAATCACATATGATTGAAATGGAAGGTAATATCAACAACGAACCCATTGATATTTTGATTGAATCATAATCTATTCATAATTATCTAGATCCTGTGATGGTGGAAATATTTTATTTTCCAAGAATAAATATTGGTAAACCTTGGATTGTGCAACTAGCTACAAGAGCTAAAAAGAATACTAATGAGATGGTTAAGGAATTCCCAATGGACATAAATGTATTAAGCACAAGGGAATATTTGAATATCATACATTTGGGCTCATATGACTTCTTAATCAGTACAGATTGGTTGGACCAACATCATGATGTTCTAGAATGTTATAATAAGGATTTTACTTGCTTGTATGAAGGAGGGAACTAGAGGATAGTTCAAGGTATTCCAAGAGCAGTAACCATCGGGGATGTTTTAACTTTACAGCTAAAGAAAAACATTAGGAAAGGATGTCAAGTATTTGCAACACATATGGAGGAGACACCTAAGGATAAATTACCAAGTATTGAAGATTATGCAATCGTAAAATAGTTTGAATACGTATTTAAAGAAATATCAGGTTTGCCACCCAAGAGAGATATCGATTTCTCCATAAATATGATGCATGGAGTAGCCATGGTATCCAAGACTCCTTCTAGGATGATTACACCAGATTTGAAGTAGTTGAACATGCAACTGGAGGAACTTCTAAATAAGGGGTATATACTCCCAAGTGTTTCACCTTGGGGTGCCCCAGTGTTATTTTTGAAGAAAAAGGATGGAACCTTGAGGATTTGCATTGACTTCAGGAAGTTGAACAAGGTAACTATGAAGAACAAGTATCATTTTCCAAGGAAAAATGATCTCTTTGATTAGCTGAAAGATGCTAAGGTATTCTCTAAGATTTATCTTAGGTCAAGTTAACACCAGTTAAGAATTAAGGAATAATACATTAGCAAGACTGACTTCAGAACAAGGTATGGCCATTATGAGTTCACAGTGGTGCTATTTGGCTTATCAAATGCACTGATTATCTTCATGTGTTTAATGAATGGTATTTTCAAAGAATACGTGGATAAGTTTGTGATTGTCTTTTTGGATGACACACTTATTTACACAAAATATAAAAAAGAACATGAGAAAGACTTGAGGATGGTGCTACAAGTACTAGGAGAACATCAATTATTTGCAAAGTTGAGAAAGTGCTCATTCTACCAGTGACAAATATGTTACTTGGGGCATATTAATTCAGAGCAAGGGATAACAATGGACCCAGAGAAGATAAAATCCATTGAAGGGTGGCCAACACCAAGGAATGTCTCTAAGGTGAGATCGTGCATGGGAATTGAAGGTTACTATATGAGATTTATTAAGGAATTATCAAAGATTGCACACCCAATCACTTCCATGCAAAAGNCCTTGCAAAAGAAGGGTGTGAAGTTTGAGTGGACATCAGATTGTGAAAGGATTTTCCAACATTTGAAGTATTTATTAACAAGTGCTCCAATATTAAGGATTTCTAATCCAAATGAAGACTTCATTGTATGTATTGATGCATGTAAAAGAGGACTTGGTGGAGTTCTTAGTTAGAAGGGGCATATGGTATGATATGAATCAAGGAAATTAAAGGAGTATGAAGGGAACTATGCTACTCATGATTTGGAATTAGAATCCATAGTACATGCCTTGAAGAGGTGCAAGCACTACCTCATGGGAAAAATATTTGTGTTGAGAACAGACAATAATGGTATGAAATATTTATTTGGACAACCAACTATAAATGCCTGGCAAAGCAGGTTGTTACAATTCTTTAGTGAGTATGACTTTCATATAAATCATATCAAGGGTAAAGAAAACAGGGTGGTTGATGCACTCAGCAGGAGAGTGCATGAGATGTATGTTACAGCCATTATCATGTATATATCATATTTTAAATATAGAATTTTAGAGGCTACGAAATCAAATATATAGTACATGGAAATAAAGAAAAAATTACAACAAGGTATTTTGCAACAGAAAATTAAGAATTTAAAGTTAAAAGAGGATGAAATTATTTTTTATAGAGGCGTAATTTATGTGCCAAATTCTCAGGAATTCAAAAATCTAATTTTAAAATAAATTCATAATATGCCTTATGATGGGAACCCAAGTTACTAGAAAACTATTGCAGTTCTCAAGAGCCAATATTGTTGGTCAAGTATGAAGAAAGAGGTTGTTGATTTTATTTTCAAGTGTTTGGAATGTAAAAAATTCAAGGGTGAGCACACACACCCAACTGGTTTTATACAGCCATTACCCATTCCTAAGTGGAAATGGGAAGTTGTAACAATGGATTTCATCACCAAGCTACCTAGAACAACCAATAAACATGATTCTATCATGGTGGTGGTGGATAAGCTTAATAAAGTTTCCCACTTTATTCCAGTAAAGCTCACTCATAAGGCATCCAACATTATTTATATTTATATGAGATAAATTTCTCGACTACACGGTATACCCAAGAAAATTGTGTCTGACAGAGATCCAAAATTTACATCAAATTTTTGGAAAGGATTATTCAAAGGATTTGGTACCAATCTAAACTTTACCACAACCTATCATCCAGAGTCATATGGACAAATAAAGAGGGTGAATCAAGTGACTGAAGATATGTTGAGGATGTATGTGATGGATAAATCATCCAAATGGGATGATTCTTTGCATTTGGTGGAGTTTTCTTATAAAAATGGGTATCAATAATCTCTAAATATGATCCCATTTGAGGCACTTTATGGAATAAATTGAAACACACCAGTGAGTTGGGACACCCCAACAAACATAGCATTGGTTGAACCAGAATTACTTAGGGAAATGGAAGAGCAAATGGTGAGAATCAAATCAAATTTAAAGGTTTCCTAGGATAGGCAGAAAAGTTATGTTTATAAGGGATTAAATCATAGAGAGTTAAAAGTGGGTGACCATGTTCTTTTAAAAGTAAAGGCCCACAAAAGTTCCTTGAAATTGGGAAATTGTTCAAAACTGGCAGCTCGTTATTATGTGTCGTTTGAAATTATGGAGAGGATTGGTCCTGTAGAATACATGATTTCCTTACCTACATCAATATGTATTCATAATGTATTCCATGTATCGTTTCTTAAAAAGTATATACCTGATGCTAATCATGCCATTTATTGGAATGTGATTTAGGTGGAGCAAGAAGAAGACTCCTAAGTTCAGTTGGTATGCATATTGGATTGGAAATTCAAGATCCTTTGAAATCGAGCAATAAGAATGGTAAAAGTCCAATGCACCTTGTATGGCCCTAAGGATTCAACTTGGGAGAATGAGGATGCTATGCAGATAGAGTATCCACATCTGTTTGAGGACTTTTGAAGTTTTGACTGTATATGTGTATCTATTGCACTGAGGAAAATGCATAAATAAGGGGGGGGGGATTGTAATACCCCTATGCCAAACCCCATTGTAAATGTAAATTTAATTGTACATATAGGATTATGAGCCCGGATACTTTGGGGCCATAGTGACTTTGTATCTATGTATTTTGAGGCCAAAGTTCCTGTATGGTTATTAGGCTAGTGAGCTAGAAGCTGAAAGACCAATGAGCTTATTTTTGTAAAATGCAATCACACTTAGTTTTAATAAAAACACATCATTGCTATAGAACAACCATGTAAAAGAGTATGGGGGTCTAAACTCCACCTGAATGGGAAAGGGGGGCTAAGAGTCTAGGGAAAATGGGCTAAGCTAGGGGGCTTAAGCCCAAAGGAATATTTTATCAGTATTCACAAAAATGTATAAAGTATAAAGTATGTATATTTAAACATATCCTAAGTCCTTATGTTGAGGGACGTATCATCTTGTGAGGGAGTCCATTTGGACCCAAGATACCTCCCAACATGACAACTGTCAAGTTGGAAACATGAAAATATACTTGGGGAAATTTAGTTCATTTGACTGATATTCCCATTATCATTCGCACTTCACTACCTCCATGCTACTGTAATTTGTACCTTCATGATGCTAGTACCCATACATGTACCTATACACGGCCCATGGTTATATTTTGAGTTGGATGGAAGATGTAGGTTTTCAGGCTCGTAGGACATTGAAGAAGTGGGTTTTCAAGACCGTGAGCATTCTCTCTAGGTGAGATCAATCGTGAGAATTGATTCCCAAGGTGCCAAGTTACAACTACATGGATTTGAGACCTCTTTTCTAACTTGTTGTTCAAGCCCCGAAAGGGAAGTGGGGTAGTCAAAGGACTGTTGAGTATAGAAGGGGCACACTTCCTAGGGTGGGACAGGCATGTGGGGAATGAGGGACTGTAGGTTTTTAGTTTTAGTTGGCACCTATGTCTGATTTTATATCATGTTAGAGAGACCTTAGCCTGGTTAGAAACCCTTTACCTAGGTGGAGTTTTAGCCCTATCTCGGAGGTGAGCCATTGCTAAGAGTTTATGAGTGGTGTGGTATAAGCCTGGGAGGAATGTGGAAGGTTTGCATGAAATTGGTGTTCTTTTTACTAAAGATAAGTGTCTATTGTGTGTTAATTTATGTGTTATGTTAATATTTATTCATTTATTCTTATGGGTTTTTTGTATATGCTATATTTGTATATAGTTTTTATTATTTTGCATTAATATGTGCACTTGCATAGAAATTTAGCTAATTAAAATGTATCAGAGTTCAAAATTTCATGTGGCATTACCTCGTAGGAGTCTGGGGATGCTACACGAATAATCAAGATATTTTTTCTCTCATCAGCTCCCCTTCCACTAGCCTAGAAGATCCATAATCAGAGCCTTTAGCTTCTTTTAACTCCTATTCTAGATATTCTCTGCTAGGTCTTGTTTTTGAAATGTGTAGTGAGATACCAAACTTGAAATTCATTCTTGAGAATCCCAATCAATGAATTTTCTTGCTTGTGGAGCTGGAAAAACTCTTCAACGAATGGTTTTGGGGATGACTGCTCGAGGCACCATTATGTTATGCTCCTCTCTTCCTCTCCCAACCGGAAATTCTACTCAACAAGGATAGGCTCTACATCATGAGTAAGTGTTTTCTTATCTTAGTATACAACTTTTTTCTTATCTTGTTTCTTATAGCTCATGATAGGCTATCATTTTAGTTGAAATATCTAGATAGTAGAAAAAATCTAAGATTAAACTATTTTTTTACCTCTCAAGGTGATGATAAGCTTGAGTATTGGCTGCGACGGGTTGGTTTCCTTCTATGGTGACCCTATCAGCATCATATGATCTTTATGTATATGACATTTTATAGTAGGTAATTCAACTATAAGCAACCAAAAAAACCGGGTGCTCACGAGTCTAAATCACATTTCTTATTTTTCATGGAATACAATTCATGCACGAATCTTCTATGTATGTTGTCTCTTCAATGTAAATGTCATAGAAATTTCTATTATGTTAATGATTTTTTCTTCTTTTTGCTCTTTTTTTCATCTATTACATTAAATGATTTTTTTTAAACAATATGATTCTTTTCTACTATTTTTTGTGTTTTGTTAAATTTAAAAAAAAAAAACATATAGTATTTTTATTTTTCTTCTATTTTGTTAAATGATTTTTTTTTTTTTTTTCTGTTTTGTTAAATTAAAAAATTATTTACTATTTTGAGGTGACCAAACATCTCATGCAATGACCTATTGAATTCATTAACATGTGATAGTAGTACATATGAAGGATATTTAGGAATGAAATGGGAAAAATCATACAACCTCGACAGGTGATCTACTACCCCAACTGCAACTTTTGATCTATTAGAAATCTCTGAAATCACTAGTGAATCTAGAGTGAAATCCACTCGCTTTTTGATACATGAATGTGTGATCTAATATATGGAAAGTATGTTGATGGAAAATGAGGGTACATGCAACGCATTTTGAAAATGTTCATGAAATCTCTAAAATTATTAGTGAATCGAGAGTGAAATCCGCTCGCTTTTTGATACATGAATGTGTGATCTAATATATTGAAAGTATGTTGATGGAAATGAGGGTACATGCAACGCATTTTGAAAATGTTCATGAAATCTCTGAAATCACTAGTGAATCTAGAGTGAAATCCACTCGCTTTTTGATACATGAATGTGTGATCTAATATATGGAAAGTATGTTGATGGAAAATGAGGGTACATGCAACACATTTTAAAAATGTTCATGTTCTAAATTAATTCTACCTTTCCCACATACTTGAACAAGTGTATCATCTCCCATTAAAATGGAAGGACCAATGCATGGCTCCAAAGAAGTGAAGGAATCATGTGATGAGGACATATGATTAGAGGCTCCTAAATTAACAATCCATGTGGCTAGTTATGAATTTAAAAAAACTAAAGAATGACAATCTCGTCCTTTTCCCTCTATTAGTAAGGGATGTTCAACATCCTTCTTCTTAGCATTTTCTAGTATGTCCCCACTAATATAGAACCCAATATTGTTCTATTGAAATGTATGTGCCATCTCACCAATTTTTTTCTTCATACATGAATGTTTTATATGAAATCCTATATTGCAATAGCCTGACTTCACCTTCTCCTTCTTTGATTGCCCCTTAGTTTTAGAGGTTTTCTCAGTAGAATTGGGATTTCTATACTTTTTTAGATATGGGTATTTTTTGCCTTTGAAATTTTGTTTGAATTCGTTTCGAGACTTCTCATTTTCTACAAGTTCATGTTCCTTTGAGAACTTAAGGGAACACATTTGAACAATTTTATCCTACTCACGGGTGAAAGACTCAACAAAGGAATCCATGGGAGGCATCTTCCAAGCAACTTCCATTGTTATTTTTATAGCATGAAAAGTAGATACAAACATTAAGTATTTAGGACCTAGTTTTGATGAAAGGAGCATAACAGCAGAGGAATTGTTCTATCTATTAATATGCAATGGGAGCAAATTTGATTAAAATATAGCACTGCATCTTGGAAATGGTCCATATATTCGAATGGACGAAAGAGGGTCTTAAGTGTGATAGAAGGGAACAACCCATTCTCCAAAAATGGAACTTGTGTCTTACCCGTCTCTGACCCCACATACCACTCGATCATCCTCCACTAACAGTCCCTCTTCGTGGAAAAGACCTCCCATGGGATTTGTTAAGAGTAACTTTGATGGAGCCTCCAATGGAAATCCAGAACCTGTTGGGTTTGGCATTGTCTTCAGGGATGATCAAGGGATAATTATTCATATACTCGCAGGAAGTTTAGGAAATGACACAAACAATGTTGTTGAGCTCTGGGCACTAATTAAAGGCATTGCCACCTCCCTTGGGTTTTACAAGCTCGTTGTAGAAGGGGATTTTCAAATTGTTCTGGCTCTTCTAATTTGTCTCATCAATGGTTCAGAACGAGCAAAAATCTCTACTAGATGGAATCTCCTTAAAAATATTGAACTCCTTAAATCGCTCCTTCTCAATCATATTTTTATTATCCCTTCTCATGTGTGAACTTAAATCCCTCCTCCTCAATCATATTGTTATTATCCCTTCTCATGTGTGAAGAGAGGCCAACAAGGTTGCAGATAAATTATCCAATATTGGGGTAAACAAGGGAGACTCGAATATGGAATGCAACTCCACTCAAACGCCTACAAATTCAGTTCTATTTGAATTCATCAGTCTAGCAGGAAAATAAAACTCCACCGCGGATGGGGTGTCACCGTGACGATGCCTTTGCACATGGCTAGTGGATGTAGTACCAGCTGACGGTGCCGTCTTCTACACATTCCTCTGCTGGAAGAGATTTGTCCTATCGAGGTTAGTATCAAGTACAAAGCGTATCTCTTTGAGTGTGGGAAGCCTGCACATAATGTGGGTATCGGTACCATTGCGGTTATGGTTAAATGCCATACTACAACCTCAATTATGACAATATATATTTGATGTCCTCCAATTTTCTATAAGGGACAACCAGTTTGGTTCAGGGAGGGAGATATTGTTGGTATTTGGCTTCCGGGGGATAATTCCTTTGCTTATGCTTTGTGTCTTGCTACAAAAACGATGTTGTTCTTCCACAAAGGGGCCTTCAATCTGCTTACTTTCTATATGCCTAGAATTCGAGAGTGTTCCCGTTCTAGGCACATCGACACCTTTCGTGGTAGAATAACTGATTGAATAAATGAAGTAGGGTCCTCATCTAACTTTCTCAATTGTGGGTCAAAGAACTCTCCACCCTCAATCCAGGAACCCATAATGATCTAGAAATGATGGAGACATGGGGATGTCAGGTAGAATGGGAAGATGCACATTTCCTGGCTATGGATGCTAGTCGTGTGCCACCTCCAGAATCTTCTAATGTTCGTGTTGCTTCTCCTATTGGGTCAACGGATAATCAGGACACTTTTCCTCCCGTCAGCTCCCCTTCCACTAGCCTAGAAGGTCC
>JASDQU010586782.1:63899-74594 GCA_032191745.1 Picea mariana | reverse complement strand
ACAAACTTAGAGACTAGGAGGAAAGGCTAAATACCAATTTTGTGGTAAAATTCTATGAGTTCCATGACACCAACAAGTTGATGGCCTCATGGTGGAAAGAGGATAAGAATTTTATAAACGGTTGGTACAGTACGACCAATCATAGAGATCCATATATTTATCTGATGGTTTTTCTCTACCGATTATACAGGGAAAGGGATTGCGCCAAGCTTTTGGAAGCATGGATGCCCCTGGCATACACTGTGACAATCTCTGGTAGCAGCTTCAACTGGGGAGCGATCATTTCAAAACAAATGAGCACCAACATATTGCAAGCCCAAACGTCAAAGGATGGAGAAACACCATCTTTCCACATGGTTTCATACTTATTGGATGTGATTTGTGCAAGGAACGTCTTCGTAGGCATGAATCTGAGCTAGAATGTTGCAGAGCTACCCGTGCATGTCTATTTCAACATTCTGTGGGAGAATAGGTACAAGAGATCTTACGCCCTCATATGTGATGAATTTATATCTCGAGTCTATTTCATTCTTTTTAAGAAAGAATTCCCAAGGCTTATGACAACAACCAAGAAAATAATTTCACAAGTAGGCCACTAGTACCTGAAAGAAACCACCACCTATATCAGAGTGTTTGGGGCCACTGGCACTCCATATTTACTCCTCACTCATGTCTCGAACCGGCTCATTGTGGGGGAAATCTATTATCAAACCATTCTACAAGGCTATAATGCCACTCTGGTAAAGGACAAAAAGAGAGCATTCATACCCTATGGATTTCATGTAAGGTTTTACATGGTGAAAGATATTGCACAAGAAAAACAAGAGGGCTTGAGCTAGTTGGAGTATAGATTCCCCACAAGCTGATTTCGAAAACATGACCCAAAGGGCCTAGTACCCCAACATGCGTCACAAGAGTCTTCTTGCTAGCCGTATTCCCATGATAAGTTCGAAGATGAAATCTTTATAGAATGTGATCATGACTGGGAGGAGGTGCTCCAGAGAAAATCTAACCCAAATATGACGAGATTTAAATCCATGACAATGGATGAACATGTTGAAATGATAGAATAGACAACTCAAGAAGCCCTCAGGGTTAGGGAAGAAAATAGAGCAGTATAAGCCACAGAGGCACAAAGGAGAGGGATGATGTTGTTAGAAGAAGCCCAAAGAGTCATCAAAAGGTTAGAAAACGACCGCCAGTTGAACCCTTTGATAGAAACCATAAGGGTCATCCCGATCGACACAATCGATCTTAGAGAAGAGTTAAATGGCTCATAGTCAAATCTAGTAGAGGAGACCGCTCATCCATAAAACTCGGGCATTATGTCACAATAGGCAAGGTCGTCGGTTGCTGCTACAACGCAACTGGGGGAACAAGAACATCAAGTGGGACAGATGTGCCCGATATCCTCAATATACCTAATTACCATATATGACGATGAGGAAAGCTCAGGGGTTTCACTCATAACCCTAGTACCAATCACGTAGGAGGGAGAACCAGGGGAAACATCTTCTCTAACTCCCAAAGCTTTGACCTCAATTCCCCAAGAAGGCAACGACAAGGCCGAAAGCATGTTGGACATTGAATTTCTCGACCAATCGAGAATTCAACCTAATATGGACAACTCCAAGGAGGAGTTGGGCTCTGGTGAACAGGAAGAAGAAACACAATGATCAGAAATCGACATCTCAATAGTCGATCCTCAAGTAAATGTTGATCATTCCCCCCTCTCCCCATCTAAATTCGAGACTCCACCAGCCAACAAACCCCAGCAGGGGGCCGAGTCACTAGGACATACAAAAGTTCCCCCTGCTAAATAACTACAAGAACTGGTCATATAACACATATATATGGTAGGAAGCCTAAACAACACTTTGACATGGGGAGATCAACAAATTCCTGAGTTGGTGGACGAGGTTGTCAATATACAAGCGATTACTTATGATAGAAAGAGGAAATTTGTGATGAGAAGGATAACCAAGAAAAGGAGGCTCATGCTTGATAGCATGCTCCTCATCAGCTCCACAAAAGAAACACTTCTCAACACAGAAAATGCTAAGACAACTTAGTTGATTGGGGTGGGAATGGCTATAACTGATGCAACGCTGGGAAGAGCGAAAATAGATGAAAAGGAATTAGCAGTCACAAAGAAGGAGTTGGATCATCTGTGCCATCTAGTGAAGTATTATCAGGATTCGACACAGGAAGTAGTATTCCCGAGGAGTGAGTTCAGAGAAACATATGCACAATTCACAAGCGAAAGAAATCTCTTCACCACATGCATAGTCAATTTTCAATAGGATACCCTCATGGGGCTGGAAACTTGGAAAGACGTGCAGAGATGGTATGAAAAGGCACATCAGGCCTTAGAGTGAATTGACTATATCAGTGTGGTACAAAAAGACGAGGAATTGAAAGAGCACGACATCCAAGTACTTATGAATAACAACACCTCCTGAATCAGGAAGGCAGTTGAATACTGGGTGAGCATGGTCCAGAAACCTCAGTGGAAGATACAGGAAAGGTGGAGAGAGTGCGAGAAAAGTTGGGAGAAGATCAATCAGAAGATGGAAAACATTGACCTACCAGAGTCCGACCCACTAGAAAATTTCGTCAATTTCCATGACATAGTCAAACGACATGTAGAGCAAGACTCAGCAAGGGAGGTAGAGATCTCACAGATTTCAAGTATGACTCTAGGTCAAGTAAAGGAGTTCGTGGAACACCCAATCAAAACCCTTGCAGTTCTACAATGCTTAAGTGTCAAGCTCATCAGGTATAGAGAACGAGCAATGGAGATAAAGGAAGTCTTCTCCACACCGATGGATTGGCATAGGTTTCCCTATGAAAACACATGTGAAGACCTTTTCTTCAAGTGGGCAGAGTATGAGAGAAATCATCCACTGCAGTAAAAAATCGGATGATCTCAAGAGAAAAAGGAGATAAAGCCTACCACGTGTCATTTTTGTTTTAATTAACACAACTTTTAGCAATTATTTTTAGCTTAGTGATCCATAACTAGGGAGATCGACCTCATGCAAATGGTCGATGGTTTTGGGAAAGACCTATTTTTTTTAGAATTGTAAAAGAATTATTTTTGTGCGACTTTAATTAAGAAGTTTTGTTTAGAACCAAAGACAATTTTTTTCATCTAAAGCGTCAACTTGATTGGATCAAGGAGGTATTGTTTTTGTCTTCAAGTTTGATAGTTTTGTTGTATTGAGTAAGAGTTGTTGTATCTATTGTTAAGTTATATTTCAATATTATAACAGTTCTTTTGTTCTAGATGATGAAAAGAAATTGATGTGTTGATATGTAATTGATAGTAGAGCTAAGAGAACTAATTTTCTTACACTCATCTTTGTTACGTATTTGTTTTCCTTTCTACAATTGTTATCTCAGTCAATGATGAATGTCCACAAGTAAAAGTATTATTGTTAAGCTTGAAATAGGTATGATTATCGTTGTTTGCACATTGAGGTATAAGGGTTATCCTAAGATAAGCATTCTTCAGTCTTTAGTAATTTCCCTTTATCAGTTGGCTTATGCCATCAACTTTATCTTACCTAGATTATTCAAGACTACAAAAATACAAAAATAGAATCCCTTAACCTGAAGGAGAAAATTTTCATAGAAAGATACACATGTCAGTTACCCGTAAAGACCATTGATAAATCGGCCGGATCAAAGATTTGGAGAACCATTCCACTCATCAAATGCTTATGATTCTAATTGGGCCTCTTAAGCGGGTTTGGTTCCTACTGTTGAGTTAAAGTATTTCCGACCCCTCAACAAGCCCTCAAACTTCCACAATGTTAGGATATTTAGACACTTAGGAGTTAATAAAGATCAACTTGGTCTAATGTGTCGTTAGGTAAAAGTGTGTTTCTTTAGTATGCATTAGTATGCATTTGTAGTTAGAATATATGATGCTCACAATATGTTCTCGACATAGAGTGATCTGATGGTTCATATTCTCCTCAATCTGAACGACTACATTGATCAGTGGTTTTTCACTCGATTGGTCCATGATCTCTACTTAAAGAGCATGGAGGGTCACTTGTCGATGATCGATAAGGAGAAACTCTCTTGTAAATCTCTCTATAATCTTTTTCTTTTGCATTAATCAATTGATCCAAATGGGCACGTTGGTTGGGGTTGTGGATGTTTCCRCGTAGGGTTTTACCACGTCAAAACTATTAGAAATAATGGATGTTCTTGTTTAACCATAGACAATATAGCAATATTGTCACCCAACCATAGGACGAAGCCACCCYCGAGCAMCTTAACCTTGACAAAGAATGATTCTAGAAGCAAACCAATAACCAACCAAGGCTAATGTACCAAGCAAAAATAACTAAGACTGATCAGAAAGTCCAACCATAACTAATAGAAGTTTTGAGCCTAAACTAAGAATACAGATTACAGTCGCTGCAACTGTAACTACTCCCTAGACTTGCGCACTTGCCCAGTTTATGCAATGCGCACTTCTTCACTGCTGAAATTTCAAGTTTTGTGTACATAATGAGGTCTGGATACTTGTATTTATACTGTTTTTCCTGAACTGTCTGGGCCGAATTCTCATTTTGGAGGCTAAATATTTAATATTAAATATTTCCTTGAGCCAACTTGTCTTCTAGGGTTATGTTCAATTCTTTAGGGTTTCTTCTTGCTTCCCAGTGTTATCACATGAACTTGTCAGAGTCTTGTGGGTTTGTGGTTTCTACTTAAGTCTGTAATTTTTCCATGTCTCTCTCCTTTTCGCAGACCAAATCTTAAGTTTTTCCCCCTTCGACTTGTAAATCTTTATCTGTTTTCCCTCGTTTCGTTTGAACGACTTGTTTTTCCTTGTTGTCTTACCTGAGAAGTCTCAACCCTAAGCTTTTTTTGTTTCTCTAAGGTTGATCACTTTCCTCTTTGTTTCAGTCACTCGTCCTTTGTCTCTCCGAGCCCCCAACCAGTCGTCCAAGTCTTTGTTTATACAAGCCGCAACTACGGGCTCAAGATGCAACACTCAGAGCGACCCATTCCATACTCGAATCAAGAAAACAGGCGAGTTCAACTTCCAACGGTTGGGATTCCATGTGGAGTTTAGATCAATGGTTCGCGGGTGTTTGGAATCCGAAAGTTGCTCAAAGATTAGCGTCGGAGCAAAAGCCCGAGATCAAAGGTTGAGCAAAGATTAAATCTGGTCCGTGGATATTATTGGGAGAGATCAACGGTGGAAGATTATCGTGAGAATGGAGTTTGAAATGTTGTTAAAGTTGTTCTTCAAAGGTCCGAAGTCCCGAAACCTGAAATTAGCATGGGTCGTAAGATTTAGCAGGATGTGTGGCGCCAGATCCAAGTGGCAGAGAAAGTCATTTCGGGAAAACTGAAGTGAGGGATGCAAAATTTTCCTGAGTCCCGAAGGTCCGAAGCGCCGAGGGCTCGAAATCCCGAAGAGTCGAGGTGCCGAAGTGTAAGAGTCCCGAAGCTATGAAATGTCGAAGAGTTGAGGCTTGAAGTTCCAAAGTAGAGTAAAGGTATGATCCAAATTGTTGATCATCGGTTGATAAAGACCGTCGATCTCTGTATGCAGAGACCATTCGTGTTTCGGAGATCGGGGGTTGCGGAGTGGGTTGTGTTAAAGTTTCCCGAAGGAAAAAATCTGAAGATATTGTGGCCGCAGAACCATAGGAGCACGTGGCGACAGATAGGCGTCTTCGTGAGTTCGTAGTTCGAAGGATTGGCAAGGGGCAGGGCACATATTCAACAAAGCGTGAAGTGAGAAATAGATCCGGATCATTCGATGCAGAGGGGCACGTGGCGCCATATCAATGGATTCGCGGTTTTGCGAATGAGAGGTTTTAGCATGGAGCACGATGCAAATTTGCGAAGCGCGAAGTGACGAAGTGCCCAAGAATTGGGCCCATGGTCATAGCCCATGGTCATATGGAAAGTGGGTCCATAAAGAAAGGTGAGTTCTCATCAGGTGGAGCTGGTAGCTCAAGGTTCCAAGGAAGAAATCATAGCCATCAGATGCAAAGCAGATCCAACCATCAATCTGAGTTAGGTGATTTTTTCAAAGTGGACATCGAGAAGTCTATGGTCTAGTATTGTAAAGATCTCTTAAAATCTAAGTCTCGAAGTGCCTTTAGAGATGAGCGTCGGGTCATGGCCCAAGGTCACATGCAAGAAATGCAATGGAGAAAAAGTCGGCACTGGAAGCCTTGGGAGCGAAAAGGAAAGGGTTTAGATTTCACAAGATTTGCATCAAAGGCCAAAAATAGCTTGTATTAGTCATAGAGTGATATTATCATGGTTTCAAGGCGTCGGGTTGACTCGAAGAGCTGCTAGCAGCACATGGAAGATCCATGAGCGTTAAGCCTTGTCCTAATCCCGATGAAAGTAGTTAATAAAGGAAGGGTGGTGGGTGAAACCTTGTCTCACTCCATAAATGGAAGGTATGGAAGGTCTGATCGTGGAGACTAAAATGCCAGCCTGTAGTTCCTCTGTGAATGGATTTTCCTGCAAACCCATACTGATCTGAGCTCGCTTCTGACAGAAGAATGCTTATACAATCTAACAGAGAAGACGCAGACGGAAAGCCTTGAATGCAGGGGCTCGATCATGCTCCTGATAGTGGTGAATTGTTCTGATGTATAAATAGTGAGTTTTGATATTTTGTTAAGGTCGTCAACTGGTTAAGCATAGCTCCCTATTTTGTAATGTTTTGATGCCAAAATTGTTCTCTGGTTATGTATCAAATTGGAGACTTCCATGTTAATAAAAGTTAGCTTCTTTTCATATCTCTATAAAAACAGTGCTAAAACACTCGGGCATGGAGGATCCAGTCGAGGGTTGTTATGTTGTTGTAATGTAGGTTTGATTAAAGTTGTATCGTGACCAGTTTTATTCATCTCCCTTGTTATCTTTTTCCCTCTTACACTGAATAGCTCGGGCATGGAGGATCCAGTCGAGTTGTTGTTGTTGCATTGTGATGTAGGTTTGATCATTGTGATGTTGTGACTGTGTTGTTTGGACATATTTCAGTGTCTAAATCTTGAGCTCAAGAGTGATATTGAGTCTGAGTTTTTCTTCTCCAAGCTGCCTGAAAGCCTGATGCCCATAGAAGTCTTGTTCACCTTTGTCACTAAGTCTTCCCTCTGCTCACAATTAAACTCAATTCACTGACTGAAGTTAATGTGGCCCTCACTTCCCTATGCATTTCTTGTCTAGTTCTGTGTTGAACATCATTCATATTTTGAGTTTTGTCCATTGACCTCCACTCATATAAAACCAACATCCACCAAAAAACTATGATGGGTATTGGGCTTATCCTCCCACAATATGAGGGTGACTTTCATTGCTAACACCGAGAATATTCTATTCTTGTCAAGGTTACATGTGGAGGTAAATACCTCTCGCAACTACCATAATATCAACACTCCCTCCTAGCTAGGGAGGTATTGAAGGCAATGGTCTTGAGCACAAACATACCATTCAACCGATAGCATTATCATAGTCGTACAGACTATCTCACGATTAGATCACGAGCACAATCATCACTATCATTTAATAGCATCAACTTCATCATCTCTCAAAGCCATACTCTATCTGAGTAATTAGGCATGATGTTGAATAATTCACTCACTCCACAGAGTGATACAAGGACCATTCTTCTAATCTAGACACACTTCCTAGAAGAATGACTATCCCAACAAATGCTAAAAGCTACGCCATGGACTACAGAGACCATTCCTATAGGAATGTCAATCTAGGACTATTTTCTAATTAAGTCATAGAGATCTGTCTCAACCTATATGCCTTAGAAAATATCGTTCTTGAACTATTTTCCTAATTGGGCCACAATT
The DNA here is from genome assembly GCA_032191745.1 of Picea mariana. Classification (NCBI taxonomy): domain Eukaryota; kingdom Viridiplantae; phylum Streptophyta; class Pinopsida; order Pinales; family Pinaceae; genus Picea; species Picea mariana. The sequence continues at coordinate 66,735 of JASDQU010586782.1, read as the reverse complement.
TGTGCCTTAGTAAAATACTAGTCCATGTCATGTCAACAAATTGTCAACCTGGACCATTCTCCATAGGGAGAATACCTGTCCACTAACAATCTATTTTATCTGGGCAATTCTCTTCCTAGAGAATGTATGTCCACAAGCACAGTGACTATCCATTAAGTTGATAATCATTTTCAACACTGTTGATAGTCTACATGGCAATCAGAACAATGTCATTCAATAGAGCACAACTGTGTCTATCCATAATAGTACATAACTACTATCCAATGGTACACAACCATACCAAGTAGTACATGACTATTCAATCAGTGACACATAGTCACAACCAGTGGAACACATCCACCACAGTAGCATACATCTACTATCTAGAGACATACAGTCTCCATAGAGATCATATCATCTGATATCAACCTGCACAGAAAAACTATATCATGATATAAACTTAGTCATCTGGGCCATGTTATCGCGCAGTTTGTAGCTAGGTCAAATGGCTAGAAGACAGAGGCCAAACTGGCGTAACAGGAACCTACCCCACCCAATGTCACCTCAATGGGGAGGTTCTTTCTCTTTAGGGAGGTTAGGCCCAGGGGAGACGTCCCCGGTAACCTAGGGTTTTGAAGAGGCAAAGGTATAAAGATCAAAGTAAAAGTCCCTCCTCACAGGTTACCACCAAGATCAGATAGTCCCGCTAAACAACCAATAAAAAAGTGTAGCCCCAAATGAGAACACCTGCTCGGAACAAGACAATAGCAAAACAATATATGCAGGCTATAATTCAATGGGTTAGTACTTCATATAACTATCTGATGTCAATAGATTAGCAATTGTAACAATAGATATCAATGAGATCAATGTTAATTAATATAGCAATGGAATAATATCAATTCATCAATAAATATTGGGATGATGTAGCCAACAATGTATTTAATCAATCCCTTACTCAATAAATGCTCTAAAACACCATCTAATTCCTTATCAATAGAAAGTGTTGCGTCAAGATGGAATAACCAAGTGTGATGTTAGCCTTATTAGGGTTAGTTAGTTAGTTAGGGTTTCAAAATTATAAAAGTTTTAAGCGTTGTTTGACCACTATCACTTCAACGTTGGAGGCTAAAGATCAATGCCTAGGGTTATGGAGTTAAAAGGTGAAGGACGCACAAGTTGAAGGGGACAAGATTTAAAGGACAAGAGGGAAAGGTTTCAAGGTACTGCAATGGCAGGGCCTTGAAGACATAACCCTAGGAGAGAGAGGCTCACTCTGGTGTTGCTTAAGCAAGGCCTCGTGCTCTCTCCTCCTTCCTGGAAAATGGCTAGCTTAAAGACAAGTAAAATCAAGACAAGAGAGTTTAAAGAGGGAGAGTGTTGCAAAGGAAAGGCTCTTTCATCAAACCCTAAAAGAAAAACGACCCTAGTTGTAGATAACCTAGGCCTGGGGTGTACTTTTTCTCTTGAAATTTTAAAAGTACGACTAGCTTAAGAAAGAAAGATAGAAAGAGTGTAGCAATGGCTAGGCTCTTTTCTTCTTCTTCAATGGCTTAAAAGTTTTTTCTATCAGGGGACATGAGACAGCGACCTACTTGTGTGTTTGTCCCCTAGGGTTTAGATTCAGCAATGTATATATATAAATAGAATGCAAGAAATTAACCTACAACCATTCAATCAAGAAGTTTTGCAGAAAAATACTTACGAATCATCAAGAAAATAGCATGCAAACCTTAGTTGTAAACTTTCTTTCAAGAAAAACACCATAAATTGCCAAAAATCTCCTCTCCAAACAAGTGTGCCTCCCTCAAAATAACCAATAACCCTAATAGGGGGAAAAAATCAGACCTTACTATGAGAGTGAGTGATGTGTTATGTCAAAATGAGGATAGAACTCCTCAATATATACTGTATCATGACCTTTAATTAATTTTAGGTCATAAAAATTAGTAGACAAGGATTTAAACAAAAATCATATTTTTTTTACATAAAATGTTAAATCAAAACCCTAACTGAGCATAAGAAAGACGTCAAGCCCTACCGAGGGAGACGTTATCCCTTTTTTAGGGAAAATGTAGTACAAAATGACAAAACGTTGGCCCTCTTTGGGCCTCCCAATCATGCCACACGTGCCAGCTACCCTGTCAAATTGTCACACACTCAAGGTGACGTCAATGGCTCTCAGATGACGTCCTAGGCAATCCAAGGGAAACGTTCCACTGGAAGTGAGTCAACCCCCCTAGGCTAGGCTCAGCCAAAGTGCCCCTGATGGAACATCCTTCTTCTTCTTGAGTGAAAAATCTCAATCAAGCATTGTCCTGTCTTTGCCCCTGATGGGGTCTCAACAACCATCTGATGGGCTCTTCAGCCCCATGGAGGTCCGAACTAATCATCTCCCCATGTGTACCGGTCCACATGGTACCTGTCCGTCGAGCATGGTCCTGCACATCAAAACTACTCCCTCCATGGGCTCATTAGTCATAGGGATCATAACAATGTCAATCACATTTCATTATCAATTTTATCAAATATATGCATAAAAGCCCTGATATATCATTCAATAGCTCAAAGACTCTACAAAGACCTACAATACAAGGTTGAGAAAAAGGACAAGGTACCCTATTGGGCTAGCATCCATAAGGAAATGAAAGTTTCCAAGGGGTTTCTTCCAAGCCATGTAATGAGGTGAAGTGGTTTTAAGGGATGTCCAAACATTCGGGTAGAGTGAAAGCTAGGGATGCATGATATTACCTGTGGGTGCCTTTGTAGAAGGCGAGTTGTACCTGTCATGGATGCAAATTTTTCCAAGCCCCTTTTGCCTTTATTCTTTTCTTTTCTTTACTTGTTTTTTTCTTTT
>JASDQU010586781.1:39288-49527 GCA_032191745.1 Picea mariana | reverse complement strand
AGGGCTGGAATTGAATGGAGGATAAATTCTTTTGATGATGCTTTCTAAGGTATGTTATTTACAGGTCATCTCACCATTTTCGCTATAACTTTTTTTCTATAATGATTCAGACCGTGAAATTGCTCTTCCATTGAGAAAACATACCCAAGTATCTGTGGTAAACAATTCATCGTGTGGGTCTTTGTATTTTGGGAGTTACACTCCGTGGAAAATAGGGTTTGTTGCTAGTCCTAAAACTAGTCAAAAAAAGGTGTTTTGGGTAAAAACATCATAACTTCTTCATAACAGATCCAAATTCAGTGAGAAAAATTGTGTTGGTTAGGGTACAGTCTGTAGTATGTTGTGTAACATTTTCAGATCAATTAAATGAATAGTTTGTGCGAGGAACTCTCTACAAGGTCGCTCTCTAGAATAAGCCAGAATTCAACAAGGTATGCCATTTTTTCCATAACTCCTTTTCTGAGAGGTTCTAAGTAGTGCCACTTGGAGGAATTGCATAAAACACACTGACTAAAATTTTGTATCATTTTCAGATCTTTATTCATTACAGGTACAAAGTTATGATTATTTCAAGTTGGGGTTGTTGACTAATCCAAAAACTAGTCATGGTTGAGACAAGCAGTTGATGAGTTGACACATACATGAGGTGTATAGTTGATGATGTTGGTACATATTGATGAGTAATTGTTTATGAGTAGTTGACATATTATTGGTATATACTTGGTACATGGTTGGATGCACTTGTTTATGATACAGGTTGATTACAAGTTGTTTGGCACAGGTTGGTGCATGGTTGATGCACTTGTTTATGTTGACATTTTGATATCTGTTGAGGATTGTTGCCTCATCTCATTTGGTGTTGAGAATGTAAGCTGAGTCTTGCATATAGATTTGGTTCTCTTGTAGAGTTGTACTCTATTCATTTGTTTCTGAAAAACCCACGGATTGAAGTCCATAATAAAAGGAAAAATTGTACATACATCTTGTTTACTTTGTGTTCCTTGTGGAGATGATTTGTTGATGATATGTTGCTGATATGTATTCACATATAACTGATTATAAATGACAGAATGAGTAATGAGAAAATGTTGAATGTTAACTAAGGAATTTTTGTGTAAGAGGGAAGTTTTGGGAAAATGATCCCCACACTCATTCACCCCCCCTCTAAGTGTGGTAGGTGTGTCCAACAAGAACTTCCAATGAGGTCTGAGTTAGACAGTTCTTCCTGGTCGACTGGTATAAGGAACTCTACAAACCATTCCTTAGTTATTTCTTCCATGTTCTCCTCTGTGACCTTATAATAAGATTGGAGCTCTTCTTTATTTTCGTTTGCGCGTGCAGTGATATAAATAAAATGTCTATCTGTCCGGAACTTCACAAATGGTCTGAAACTGTGTAGGGTGTTCGACGTCATACGAGGGAAAGACTCAATAGCCCTCTTCAACTGTAGGTAATAGGTGTGGAACAATGTGTTTGACTACCATTGTTTATCCATATCGCTCGAATACCAGAGCGTAGTGAACTTCGTAGCTAAGGGTTTGGACGACTCAATCTCAGGGAAGGTCGCACCTTCCGACATCTCCCAAGCAATAAAGGTGACGAGGATCAAAAACCAACTAAAATGAAACTCATAACCCTGATCTTGAGCTTTGTGACAGTCTTTCTCTAATTGGATGACGAGGTAGCTCACCCAGTTCATCTGTAGTCCTTCAATGCAATTTCCCACAAGGTAAACAACAAACCCCGTGACCTGCATGGGTCTGTTCTTCCTTGCTAGATTACTAGCGATCAACTGGAAAGATAGGCGCACTCTGAATGGAGTCTAACTTGTAGCCTCACTTCCCCTTCTCCACATCGCCATAGGTATCTTTAATTTTCTGCACCAGGGTTCGATCTACAACCTTCCCTGGATAAAATTCTTGTGGGTCTGGTCCTTGCATGCTTAATCTAGTGATCTGATGGATCAACACCGGATCTATGGTGATGCATCTGTATAGACATAGATAACCACCATGGAATCTTGACAACAGGAGTTTAATGCACGCGTTAACCTCCTGGTGCCTTCCAAAGTGGGGTATTTTCATTACGTTCAGGATGGTGGACCTCGCGATGTCCATGGTCCATGGTTGGGAGATGATATTTGGCTTCTTCCCCTTTGTCTTGGTCAAATACTTATGTGGTGTGATCATTCCATGGTTCTTGTGGTCTCCCAAGTTGAAGTCACTGATATTCAACGTCATTATCTGTCCTAGTTGTGGTCCATCTAGGAGTATCCCCTTTGGGAGGTACGCAGTGATCACAGTGTAGTCAAAGTCCTTCAGGACACTGTCATGACTAACCATGCTAGCCATAGGTGGGATATAGTCAAGCAGGGTAGATGGGATGAGATTTGATTTCGCCAATTCATCACGATGCTTGGTTCATTTCTCTGTCGCAGCTCGGGATGGTCCAGATCCACGAGAAGTCAACAGGGATTCTTACACTCCTCTCATCAATGAGGCTTGTACTCCTGTGGACATGACCTTCTCATCCATGAGGTCTATGAGTATCTCTTCGATGTATTTCTCTAGTTCACTGAAGTCACTCGACATGCACACTCGAGATCAGGTCGGTGATCAAATATTCAACGGGTGGCGAGGTCTCAATAGGCACAACACAAAATCCACTAGTTCTCCGTAGGCTTGAATAATCATTATTTGCAAAAGTGTTCTTGGTGCAACACTCGACAGGATAAATATCTAACATCATAACAGATTCCTCCAACGGGTAGGAACACCTCAATCAATTCAATTCCATCCGTTATGGCACAATCCAAATGGTCTAATGGAGATATTTATGGCCATAACTACGGTTCAATACGTTCTAGAGTGTCAGTGTAATGGTTGGGATGCCTTTACCGGTCATATTGCTTCATCGTAGCGAAGTGCCAATATTCGCTATTCTGTTATCCCGACGAAGTTCGAGCTCTGTAAACCTTCTTTCTACGAAGTCCTCTTTGGAACTTTCTACAATTTTTCTAACCTTGCTTTCTTCTTGCTAAGCTTTCTAGCTTTCTTCCCTGTGATTTGAGTCACTGGGTTCCTCTTTCCATTATTGTTCTTATCTTCTCTTAGCATAGTAAATTCGCACTATTGCGGGTCATTCAAGGGTAAGACTTCTTCTCTTTCTGGAGTAGGTTCTCTACTCTCTTGTATAGACAGGTGTTTCAAGTCTTCCTGTGTTCTTTCAACTTTGACATCCAAATATCTGGTCCTGAGTAGCTTCGATTTGTCCTTTTGTTCTTCTATTAAGTGCTCTATTCTCCTAGACATGAAATCTCTTAGTTCTTGCTTTTTCTTTTCTAGATATTCCTCTTCTTGTTTCCTTCGTATCTGATCTTTCTCAATCTAGGTCTTTCCTAGCAAAATAGAAAATGGGGCGTTGTTCTCAACAAACTTAATGACCTCAAATTCTTCCTTTGTCGAGGTTCCATGTGCACTCATAGGTATCTAGGTAATTCTTCCACATAGGGTTATCAATTTTCCTTTAATATTCCTCCCAATGAAAGAACCATAGTAGGCTTTCCAAAAATTTCCCAAGTTCTTTCTATCATAATATTCACCTGTGTTTCCTCATCCAGAGCACAGTCTATGTCGAAGTCTCCTATTCTTGTTTCTATACGCTCCTTCTCTTTTAAGATCTATGATAAGTTGATGTCTTTGTGATCATTCAGGGTATCTTTCATCTGTAATAATACAGTCTCTTATTCTTTCTGGGGTTCTATCATATCCTTAGTTTCCTGGCTTGTCTCATGGTTTTCTTGTCTCATATTCATCTTTTCAACTTTAGAAATCATTGTAGGGAAATCCAAAACTTCATGGTCCATAGCTTTATAGCAAAGACAACTAGGAATTCTACTAGGGAATTCATTAGCAAGATGGCACGGTCTTCTACAACTGTAACAAAGAGTTAATCCTCTCTTTCTTTTAAATGATCCCCAACCTTTCCTCTACTGCGTACTGGGATTACAGTAACTAACATGAAAAAAATTATTTCTAGGATTCTGCATCCATTTGTTAGTCCAAACATTCTTTCTATTCATAGGAATAGCATGTATTTCATTACTTTTATCATATCTACTCATATCAAATCTTCTTTCTTCTAGTTGTGCCCTAGTTTTCAGACTAGGAAAAAATCTATCAAGCATTCCTAGATTCATTCTTTCGAAACAAAAATTTTCACTTATTTTACCTTTCTCAGAGCACAAATATTTAAGATCTTACCTCTTTTCTTCAGATCAGACTTCTTTCTTAGCACAGAGATTCACAATCAAGTAGGGTACTGCGCACTAAAGTAGAAGATCCATGCACAAATTTTTTTCTTTTCTTCAGTTCCCAACAATCTTTTTTTCTCCTCCTTAGATTTATCAACCCCGAAAGCTTTGAGTTGAGACAGTAAATCCTTGAATTTTGTAAAGAAATATTAGATATTGTGTCCCCTCATCTCATCCTTTTTTCCAAATATCCATTCCAAGGTGGTCCAGGCTTCATTGGGAGTCTTACAGGAAGATATGTGAAAAAAGAGATTAGGAGAAATAAGACTACAAATTGTTCTGAATGCTTCATCCATTCGATTTAAGTACTTGGATTTTTCTATGGCTGATGTCGGTTTTGTGTCTGTATTCAAGGTTAACCTATAAAATCCTGTGGTTCGGAGAGGTATGACTATTTTCTCCTTCCATGCAAAGTAGTTGTAAGGTGTAATAATGAATTCTCTTTGGAAATCCATCTTTCCACTGTCTTCAATCTTTTGTACCTGCAAAAACATTTTGGTTTAGCTTTTGATTAGCAGTCCATCGGCTCTAATACCATGTAAATGTGTTGAACATGCACATAATATATCTATCTAGAAAATACTACACACATTTGCAAAGAGAAATTGAGAAAGAAGAAGAAGGAGAGAAAGAATGGAAGAATTCTCATTAACCGTAATGAATAATGAATAATTTACACATGATATACTCCGTATAACTCAATCAATTCATACTGGAGGAGAACCAATGTGCCATAGGTGGTATAGAGAGAGCTGGACACACACCAACAGTTACAGTAGTAAAATGCCACCTAGCCTAGTCTCTTAGGCAATTACAGGAGTGAACTGCCACCTAGTTGAGTTAAATAGTCAACCAATCTTTAATTAATTGACTGAACAGAGTGTAATGAAGAGTAGATCAAGGAATCAAGGGTAATGTGCCAGTATGGTGATGATCCCAAGGCAAGTGCGGATTAGCATGGTGATGATCCCAATGTTTCATGGTGAAAAACCCAATGGAACATCTAGACTCAACTCAACTAGTCAAACTAAAGTGTCAACTGAAGATAATATTTTCCAGGTGGAATATTCTCCCCTAAAATATACTAGACTGGATAATGACTAATAATGACTAAAAAACAAGGAAAAAAAATAGGAAAAAGAAATCCTAGGTGTGTGTGAAGTAACTCCAACATTTTTCAATGCACAAGAACACTACCTCATACACCAAGTTGAGGAGATTGAAATTTGTGGACCTGTACACACAAGGTCAATGTGGATGGTGGAGAGGCACTTGAAATCATTGAAGGATTTGATTAGACAAAGAGCATGTCCTGAGGGTTCTATGGTGGAGGGATATATGGTATATCAATCCATGGTGTATATTAGATAGTATCTTCCTAAATTAGCAGCGCCAACTATGCATGCAGTGGATCGCATTTGGGATGTGAACTCCATCAAAAAAGTTGAAGATCAGGAGCACTTGTTCGGGAAAGGTAAAATGGAAAAAATGAGAGGTAATATATTAATAATTGTGGAGATTTATATAATTAATACATATAATTTTTCATTTTTTTTTTGTAGATGATCATACTCATTAATATATTAATATCTATTATTTCATAGATTGTTAATATCTACCATGGACATTATAACTAATATTTAATATTTGTGAATTATAATGATTTTTTGATTCAGTTTCTCAAGATTGGGATGCACTTCATTTATACATTGTAAACAATCTTGACTGGATGAATGTATGGATTGAAAGATGTAAACAACATCATGGAGGTAGGTTATCATGGAAACGAATGTCTGAATTGGTTAGATAAGCTCCTTGTAACGGGGTTCCAATGTTACGCAAAGGGAAATTGATTTAGCATATGGTTTGAAAGATGGACAAGAAAGAAAATTCACCCATTTTATTCATTTATTTTATATTATATTAATGTGACTACATGTGTACTGTATTTTTCAGATACTTTCCAAGTTATATAAATTATGTGTTAATTTATTAATTGATAATGCATCTTTTACATATCTAGCATATTGCAGTTGAAACACCACAATGCTATGTGGTGCAATGGTCATAAATTTCACATCAAACAGTTGGATGATACTAGGAAATTTTTTGAAAGTGGGATAACTATAGTATTCCACGTCACTAATGTTTCCTCTAGGAGAGACAAACATCCCCGAGAATCTGAAAATAGATACTATGGGTATTTGAATGATATACTTGAGTGTGACTTTAATTCCTTCAAATTAGTTATGTTCAACGTCAAATGGTATAGGTTACGAATGCATGAACGCGATGAGGAAAGAATTTTTATTCAACATGCCAATGAATTTCCAATGATTAAAACAACGATGTTTGAAAGAGGACATGATCGCTATGTTTTTCCAAGCCAATGTGAACATGTCTTTTACTCAAATGTTCCAAGATGAGAGGGATTGGTCATTTGTTGTTAGATATGATCCAAGAGGAAGGCCAGTTAAGTATACTCATGTATAGGAAGAAGATGATATTGAAGAAGAAGATTATTCACCAGATCAGACAAAGATGGAAGATCATGCAGGGTAAACAGAAGAAGAAGACGAATAAGATCATGATCCAGACATAGGAGACAATATTGCAGTTCTTGATGACGATGTCAATGAAAATATGCTCGAAAATGACATTTATGACAATGATTATATCGTCAATCCTTTCAACATCGTTTCTGAACTAGATGATGATACAGATGTCGAGTTCGATGAAGAAGAAGATACATAATAAGGATGATACATATGTTGAGTTGGATCAAGTACATGACTATATATTTTAATTTGTATGAATTATTCTCTTAAAATAATTTACTTATGTCATGGGTTAATTACATGTTTTTAAGTTTTATGTGACGTTTTTATATCCTATGTTACATGTTGTTTAATTATTATGTGAAATCGATTAATAATAGTAATAATAAAATATTTAAAATGAATAGAGGTGAGATTTCTCCAGGCACTAGGGTTAGCGTTGCTTTAGCTCTGGTGCACTTGGCCTCCCTTGAAGGGGCTCAATGATTCCCATCGAAGGAGGGCCATGATGAAACTCCTACAGTGAAGCAATGACGCATGGAAACACCGGAGGGGGTTCTAGGTGCCAAATATTTGAACCTCCTCTAGATCTACGCTCACAACTCCTCTTTGAGGGCACATTCAAGGACAAAGAAATGGACATAGATGCAGGGAAAACCCCAACAAGTGAAACACATCCTTGGATACCTGGGAAATGTATTATGTAAGTGCCACAAGCCCCGAAGTACATCATAAGCACACCTAGGATCAAAGAACAAAAGCAATACATGAGAGAATACACCCTAGTAGGAAAATTTCTAAGGCTTTGGCTCTCTGAACGCGAGTTGGTAAAATGGATATGACAATGGTGGAAGCTCAAAGACCATTACGATATCCATCTGGGATCCAAAGGATTCTTCACCATAATCTTGCATAATTTGGAGGAAAGGAATCACTTTTTTTATGGATGACCTTATTTCTTCAACTCGGTGGGACTTTTCTTGAGATTCTGGATGGAGAAGTTTAGCCCTGAAATAGAGGACTTTGCACATGCCCCAGTGTGGATAAGACTTTATTCCCTGCCGCAGGAGTTCTGGTTAGAAGAGATACTAGCTGGAATCAACAATACCATTGGAGTATATGTTAAATCCTCAGAGGCCACGAAGTAATGAAGATATACCTCCTACGCATGCATTTGTGTTTACTTGAATATTTCAAAGTTGCTACCAGGATCCATTGCTTTGGAATATCATGATGAGGACTGACAACAAACCATTAACTATGAACACATATTGTTCAGATGCAGAAAATTTCATGATCTTGGGCACCTCTTCAAGGATTTCCCCCTCAACATAATAAGCAAAGACAAAAACCCAAAAACAAGCAAAAGCAAAGATGTATTCATCCATGTAGAAGGCAGACGTAAACAAGGAGGAAGGAGAAAAGCAGGCTCGACGAATAAGGAATCACCCTCCAAAAATCAATTTGAGGCTTTGCAACAACTTCTAGATAACATGGATGCCCCACAGGTCCCTCCGACAGAGAAATCAAATAAAAAACTAGAGAAAGGGAAAGTTGTGGACACCCCAGGTATGGTCCAAACCACTTCTCCACCCAACTCCAACACCAAAGACATAGAACCTTTAGAGATAGAAGATGGGGATGCATAAATGGATCTAGATGAGCAAGAGCTAGTGGGAGTAGACATGGTTCATCTAGAACAAGCTTATCGGCACCAGAAACTTTATACCATCCCACCAAACCAATTGAGAAAAGTCCACAAAGTCTTCCTCAACTCCACAGCAGGATCCACCGCCAGATCCTGTTCGAGTTTGGGCATACAAGGAAATACACAAAAAGAGCAATGCAAATCTCAGAAAGATGAAAAGAAAAGGGGAAGGAAATCAACCAACAAGCTCATCCAAGAGATAAGACACTTCGTGGTCAAATCTAGTTAGATCCATCTCATATCTGATAGCTTTCCCCCTCTCCCCTCCCCATCCTCATCATGAAGATCATCTCTTGGAATATAAGGGGACTCAATGGTCGTAGCAAGCAGAAGCTACTACAGGATATTATCATAGCAGAAAAACCGGACATAATGATGCTTCAAGAAACAAAATGTGAAACAAAAGAAATGGATAAACTTCTTTGGAACCCAAGCTCAGTTACCCTAGAATTTTTTTTCACAACCAGATGGTCCATCTCTACCACATACCGACTCATCGGCTCCAACAATCCTGGATACTTGACAAATGTCTACGGACCAACCACACCAAGGGACAAAAATTCCTTCTTAAGGAACCTGGAGGGACTGGACATCCTAACTTCAGGGAACAAATGGATTCTCAGAGGGGACTTCAAAATGATATGTAATATGGATGAGAAAAGAGGAGGAATGCGTTGACTCGAAGCGAAGTTTGGGAAATTTCAGGGCCTAATCGACAAGCTAGGCCTCATTGACATAGAAAATACAAATGGCATCTTCACTTGGACGAATCAAAGAACTGGTACCCATCAGATAGCTTTCTGGCTGGATCACTTACTTATCTCTATTTCTATCATGATGGAAGGCACAAAACTGGAAATGCTCATTCTCAATGTCCATGGGTCGGATCATTGGCCCATCCAACTTTGTCTTGACATTCCTATCACTCTAGGATGTAAACCCTTTAGGATGGAGCGGTTTTGGCTCAACCACCTGAACTTTCAACAAAATGTCCACACTTGGTTGATGGAGGTGTATGTATCATATGGTTCCAAGATGTACATATTCTAGCAGAAACTCAAAAACTTCAAGTAGAAGCTCAAGGCTTGGAATAAACAAACCTTTGGAAATATCTTTGAATCCCAAAAACAACTAACGGATCAAATGGACATCATACAAAGCCTAATCCACAATTAGGGAATCTTTGAGGAACTCAAAACACAGGAAGTAGCAATGAGCCAAAATATGGAGGAAATGAAATCCCAAGAGGAGATCTTATGGAGGCAAAATTCTCACATCTAATGGCTAAAGGAGGGTGATCAAAACACCAAGTTCTTCCACAGGTCTACCATTTAAAGAAGACATGCCAATCACATTATGCAGCTGATCACAGAAAATGTGAAAACCCTCCACTGTCATGAGGATATGGAAGCAGAGCTGGTCACCTACTATCAATATCTCTTGAAGTAACCTCAAGAGGATAGATCTCAAGCCATCACACAAGTCACGTAGCACATACCTTCCACAATCATGATGAAAGAGAATGCAACTCTGCTATGGCCCATCATGCTCAAGGAAGTGGATCAGGCACTCCATGACATCCCTATGGGGAAAGCTCTGGGACTAGATGGTTTTACTTCATAATTTTTTCATAATTGTTGGAAAATGGTAAGGGAGGAGGT